>JAAGKR010000027.1:142377-235670 GCA_011419295.1 Clarias macrocephalus | reverse complement strand
ATAACCCCCCCCCCCCCCCCCACCACCACCACCACCACCACCACCACCTTTGCATCCTGACTGAGTGATGAAAGCCTTGACATAGAAGGATGCCAACTTATTGCCAACGCCACTGTTTGCGTCATACTGTTTTCCAGGGCGCTATGAGAACGGTCCAGCAGATTACTTTAATATCAGAGCAGTGGATTTCTCTTTACACTGAGACAGTATATACTGACAAATTGTGCGTAGAGGAAAATTCTTATGATACAGTTGCATGATATGATAAAAACACAAGTGCAGAAATATGGTTTACATGGCTATGCAATTTTATATTATATTATGACCAAAAAAAAAATAGTCATCGATTTTTCTAAGCTGTTTCATAAGATCGCTATTTTTAGGCTGTTTTACTCGTGCAATAAAGAATGCACTTTAAATGACCTGCTTCAGTGTTTTTTAGGACGCACAGGTCGCGACCAAAATCAATGACTACAATGTCTATAGCAGCGCGCAGGAGGTTCTTCTGCCATGTTCATCTCCAGCCTCGGTAGTACCCGAAAACGAGTTTAGATCAGGCTCTAAACTAGCTAAATGAGATTGGATAATGATGAGCAACCTGCAGCTCTGAAAGCTTACAACGGAATTTTCTCTGACACAGTACAAGGATTTTATTTCAATTTTATTTAGCTTTCGATGACATTACAACAACAATATCTGTGGGAGGAATTCCTTGCAGAGCAAGCATGAACGGGATTGAAAACGCTAAGTGGTCTTGCACACCTTTACCTCATGCAGCGTGAAACCAAAGTGCATTAAATCAAAAGAAAAGGAATCAGCATAGTCTTGTGGAGACGTAAATGCATTCAGTCTGCTTGCTTCTACTACATCCGCCTCAGTGTTTTTTCAAGTAGCCATGCTGTACAATGCGTGCCGTGCATACAATGGCTGCTATTATAATGGTCAATGGCTCGAGCTAGGGTGAGCGTACCTAATAATTGTCTAATTGTGTAACCGACTTTCCCATCCATGTCAAACATTACGGCTAAATGACATATCATTTGCAATGTAGAACAATTCGTCTGTGTGCATACATACGGCAGCGTATTGTTGCGGGAATTACTTATAACCGACCCAGACAGCAGAACAAATACATTCCGAATATGTTTTTTTTTTTTCCTCTCCGCACAAAAGGATTTGCATGCAATGCTGACAAACATTGCATCTAATGAGAGACGAATCAAAACACCTTAAAAACAACCCCCCGTATACAAACAAGGGTGTATCGTCTCGAGTCACTTTGTCTCGAGTCACCAGTGGCCGAGCGCGAGTACGATTCATATGAGGTAAATGAAAGATTTGAGTCATCATGGAAATAATATATATACTGTATGTAAAAACGATTAAACCTTCCAGATTTTCTTTTGTGAATCCTAATGCAAATTTATGCACTGTTGCATAATTCAGAATGAAGAAACTACAGCTCAAATGTTTTCACTGAGGTCCCATATGAATTGACTATGCAAGTGCTAAAGGGTAAGGGAAAAAAAAAAAAGTAGTGTGTTTATGAGACGAATTGCAATATTTTTCAGCGTCGTGCACTTCAACCAAAAACGAAAATTCAGAGGATTAAGTTTAACAATCGCGGCTCTCATCAGGGTTGCCAGGTCTGTGAGGAAAAGGAGATAAAAGGAGATTTCTATAATCAGCTCATGATCAATAAAATGACCCTAATGAGAAAATACTTTAAATAGTTATTTGACCACATTTCTATATTTATTACAATTATTACAAATTATATTTATTTGTTGTTGCATAATGTACAAGGGCGTTCAAGTCAAACCAGGAATTTTGATTGTGCAGAATAACAGTAAGAGTAAAAGTAAAAACTCCCTTTATGTCTCTATATATACAGTAATCCCCTGTTAAACTAATTCCGCTGCCATGATCAGACTGCCAGCTTCAGATCGGAAACGCTGGTCTCCCAGGAACCCCTTTAATGGCTCAACCATGTGGAAATGGCTTGGAGTGAGGTTAAGACTGTATGGGGGATGTGGAAATAACTCCTGTAATATCCTGTAAGTGGTGTTCGTGATGGTTGCGTGTACAGTTCCCACAGACGGGTGCGTCTCTTTTCAAGGATGAGGTGTAACCCTCGGTAAATGTTTAACTGAATGACTACAGTGGGGTCTGAGACACCTCACCCGGGATCAGTCCCAGACGTACGGCCTTCTTTAAAACGTTTGCACCGTTCACGGCTAAGCGTCTCATCATCGTACTGTGCTTCAAGTCTTCATGTCAATCGTTTTTTGCGCCTTCACTTACAAGAAGTCCCATCGCAGGTCCTGGTTTGACCTAAACTACAGGCAATATGCTGCTCATAGCATTGATTGCACAAGGTATTGTAAACATTGCCTTTTTCTGATTCTGCTCCATATTGACAAGACTGCATGGTGTAATTGGGACAGATTTGTCAGCTGCATGTTCCTGCTACAGATCCCTCACCAACGTGCTCTGTTGGAGACTCTGAAGGACGTTAAACACATGCTCTTGGAAGCACTCGGCACGTCATCATCCTAAATGTCGCCATTATAAGATGGAACAGTTCTTGTCTTGGATTCAAACAATGTTCGTTAGTCTGCTAATTAGTGTGGCAGGGAAACAATCTTCACACTGTTCCACTAAAACAATGAACAGCCTGAGCTGTAGACATAAGGCAGGATGGACCCATGCGGTCATATACTTTTGACAAGGCAGAATAATAACATGTACCTCGATTTGCCAGATGTGTACTCTGTTAATCATTTTGCCTTTTCTCGTCGGGCTAGGCTATAGAGTAAACCATGACAAGTTTCTTAATTGCTAACTCCTCTGCTCTATGACTGTGACGGGATTGGGTCATCATCCTGGTACTTTCACAATCTGGTGTCTCATTTTCAGTGAGATGGTTTAAAATGACTTACAGGCTCCTGCATATCTTACTAAAATCCTAATAGCTGTATGTTTTGTAAACTTCAATTCATAACATGCAAATTGTTTAAGTCAGCCCGTACAGTATATATCCATGAATGATGATCTCACCCGAGGTGGCTCAGCGCGGCCGTTTCTGTGAACATTCAGCAAGTGGAACACATGATCTTAGAAAATCGACTAATAACTTGATGCCAACTTACGAAAGAGACTGAGATCTGTCTGGGGAACTGTCCATGCAATCATCCACCGGCACAACTTGCACATTACAAGAACTCGGCTGGGAATTATCGCCACATCCCCGTACAGTCCTGACCTCGTCCAACCATTTTTGGGTATCAAGGGTGTTCCTGGGAGGCCAGAATTTTAAACAATTGGATTTTAAAACAATTTGACTCTGGTGTGCTGGGAAAGGGGATTATCGTAATTGTGTTCTGTTGTTCTGCACAATCAAAAGTCTCAGTTTGACTTGAACACCCCTCATAGTTTGTTACTTCCTCCCCTGGATATCAGTCAGCAAGAGGACAAATCTTGTCCAATTTTCTATTAACCATTAATAATAGTATTATTATATTATAGTATTTTTTGCGCTTATCTCCATTAATTACTTAGTAATAAATAAAAATTTTGAAAAAAGAAAAACTTAAAAACTAAACTTAAAATTTTGATTAAAAACACTGATACAGTTCAAAATCAACTTTTTAACTTTATCATAAATATTACAGGATTATTAATGTATCCCAATGCTAGTTCTTATATTCCATAAATGCCATTTTATCAAAGGATACAAAAAATTATACAGTTAAAAAAAATAACATATCTCAGTATGAGCTGATGGGAAAACAAACATAGCTCTGTTAAGGTTAGTTACAAATGATTATATTTGATTTGTAGCTTCAGATTCATTGGCTGACAAGAACTGAACCTGAGGTTGGCAATTCATCTCAAGGTTCGAGGTGCTTCTTTTCTTCACCACGATTGCAAAGAGGGATTATTTGAGTTTCTGTAGACTTCTTATCTGCTTGAACCAGCCTGGCCATTTTCATTTGACCCTTCTCAGCAACAAAGCCCTTTAGAACTGGAGAACCGAAGTAGCATGCTTTCGTTGCCGTCGTCATTGTTGTTCCCACCAGTAATTTAGTAAATTCTACAAAATTACCAGTTTCTGAAAAGCTCCAATCAAAACATGCTGTGGTCACCAAGTCACCAAGATCACATTTTTCCCCCATTGTGCTATCTAATGTGAACAGTCTGACCTGATGTGCATGATTTCATGCATTGTGCCGTTGCCACATCATCAGCTTCAGTGGATCAGTGGACTGAGGTTACATACTGTACATTTTTACAGCAGAAAGGTTTGTCCAGAACACCCAGAATGTACTGTATGTTTCTCTAGATACTTGATTTTTTTTTTTTTTAACCACAATAGTTTAATGTATTCCATTTCATTCCTGTATACACACTGTGTATATTTCATTTGTGTGTTGTTGTGCATGATAAAAAGCAACCTGTATTTATTTAGGAGTGTATATTAAAGAGTTTTGCTTAAGGTGCCGAGGGAGAACCGTAGAGTTTAATTACAGTGCCTTTGCTTTGACTACTGGCCTTGAGCAAGGCGTTTAATTCTGGTGTTGCACGGCAATAATGTCACTGCTGTTCTTGTTTATTCTTGCATGCCTGTAAATAAGAATAGGCACTTAAATAAAATAAAAAATACAAATAAATAAATAAATAAATATAATAGCTGGACTATGTCGACTGTGGGTATAGAATCATTTCATTTTCTTTTCAAAGGTGATGAAAGAGTGCTTTTTTTTTTCATTAATTTGTCTTTATTCTTCTATGCTCTACAGACAATAGAATCATGTAAAACATGAGTATTGCATTTTTCCCACTTTGCAAATTTCACACCTGAGCAGGCCTATTGCTGGCATTAAATGGATTTCGATCCGCTAGTGTAGGAACTGTGTGGGGTCTCCGGTTCCATCGCGCGCTCCCTTTTGCTCCCCCGCTTAAATATTAACAGCTTATCTGACATCGGCTTGTAGTGGAGATGCCGCTCTGGTTATCAGTGACCCGCAGAAGCACATTGACCCTGCTGTCCTTTAAAGCAATAATCTAAATCAATGCGGCCTGCAGAATGTAACAAACGATTAATGATGCCATCACCTCGATCTCTCGCGCGGTCTTTATAGGACTCATCTGCTCACATAGAAACTTTCGCACAGTGACACAAGGGTCATCGCGGTTCTCAAGGATATCCGTTAGTATGGCAGCATTTTTACATTTCCTCCTGTGTATTTAGTAGAGTGTCCCAAATACATTTCCTTTGATGGTGGTAACAGTTTAGCCACAGCATTTGGGATTTCTGATCTCTTGCTCCAGTTATGCTAGAGACACTTCAGATAAAGCAGTGTTCCGACCAAAGACAGAAAAGCCAATTCCCTGAAGGTGAAAGGACACAGCATGTGAAAGATGTGCATTTATTTCCTTTAGCACTTATTTTTGTGCTGACTTTATCTGGGCGAACTTTGACCTGCGAATTCACAAGTCTTGATCCTCTGAGTCAACAGAACACAAGAAGGCAGCATCGAGGCGTTTTAGTCTATAGTGGTATAGAAGGTGATGTATTTATTTGAACATTTCTGTGTTGACAGACCATTCAATAAGGAAAGCTCAGGGTGGTTTGTGGTCTGGGTCATCTTCTTTCAGGATCTAAAGTTTGGAGATGGATGCCAGTGCAAAGACCGGGGCATTAAAATCGTACACACACACACACACACACACACACACACACACACACACACACACAAAGTAGACAAACATGCAGTAGGGAAAAATCATTCATGTATTAATAGTATTAAGGGGGAAATTTCAATACATAGAGTGTATAAGTTCTGGACAAACCTGTGATGTCATGCATAGCTTGAAAGCTCAACTGAGCGAGCTCGGGTCGTCACCATCTTGGTAGGATCCGATTCCACCTAAACCCCGGTTAATCCATAAGTAGCCAAATGGCCGCAGTTATCACAAGCTAGCTAGCTTTGCTTTAACTTAGCCAAAATGCTAAGGTGGCTAACGTTGATTGATATGCTAGCGGTACTTTGCATTTGATTGAACTCATCATCCACACCGTACATACGATAAACTAAACTACGACGATGCATGTAGACAGCTAGCGTTTTGACACCCGGAGTGCAGCTGTCAGTCAAATTGGCCACACCCAGAATTGTACATATTTTTTATCACTTAACATATGTTTAACTCATGATTTGCATAAAAATTCATCCTATGTATAGTTGTCACGAATGGCAAATCTAACTTTGGAGACCAGAACTTTTATTTTATTATTAAACTTTTTTTTTTTTTGTATCAATGTGCAAACAGGTTTATTTCAATTATGAATTTGGATATTTTAACATTGAGGTCTATAGAGACCTGTGATGGATTGGCGCCCCGTCCAGGGTGTACTCCGCCTCGTGCCCTAAGTCTCCTGGGATAGGCTCCAGGGCCCTGTGAAAAGCGGCTTAGATGATGAGTGAGTGAGTGAGAGAGTGAGTGGGTATATGGGGAGAGACTCACTTTTAGATCAAACTCCTAGTGATTATTTGAAGAAATGCAAGTTTTGGCACTTTAGCATTAGATAAATTCTTCAGAACAGGACGTTGGCTCTTGGGTTAAACTCACTCACTCACTCTCACTCATCATCTATACCACTGAATCCTGTATTCACGGTCACGGGGGGTGGAGACTTAAGGCACAAGGCGGGGTCCATCCTAGACAGGGTGCCAATCTATCGCAGGGCGCACACACATACACACACTCACACACTCATTCACACACTACGGCCAATTTGGGAACGCCAATTAACCTAACATACAGGACTTTGGACTGTTGGAGGAAACCGGAGTACCTGGAGGAAACCCACCAAGCACGGAAAGAACATGCAAACTTATTAAATAGAATTAAATACATTACAAACTTCATTACTTTTGTAAAATAGACATAAAAGTAGGCCAGAATAAACATGTTGAGTGTGGAATACATATGAATCTGGTATAGATTTATCAACAACAACATGGTGATGTACAACAGACGCTATACAAATTTGTTTCAAGACAAGTGATCAGTGCGCTTCAGATGATTGCGAACCTGTAGTGTGCAGTGGCTGATGATCCTGAGGTCCTGTGGTCGTTGAGATACTGTGATATATTTCATAAATTTCACTCATCGACCAGATTGTTTTCAGGTAAAATGCTGTTTTGTGTTTGTTTGTTAGGATTTCCTTAGCAGCATGTTGGCCCCTCTGTAATTGTAGCACTGGAAGTAGGGCTACTGGCAAATGGAAGATTAAATGAATACATGTTCACGTCCATTTAAACTGGCTTGGAACTGGCTTCGACCATTACAGCAAGGACCAAACACGCTTTCTGTCACCATATTGCAGATTCTATTTATTGTTTCTTCAAAACAACATACGAGGCAATAAAAAAAATTCAGGATTGCAGGGTTTTTTTTTGGCTTCTTCACCCTTCACCTCTACTGTATGTGAACAAATCAGGAATTAAGTTGCATTTTGGGTGATATGAGTCACGCATACTGTATTTTCGGATTTCTGGTTTCAATAAGCTCCATTTTGATACGAAGTTTATTATTATGTCATGTCCGGTTGCTGAGGTACTGTAGGGCCGTTGTGAATTTGTTTACGAGAAGCTCCTCCTCAGAAAAAAAAAGGAAGAATCCTATTTTTAGAATATTTAAATGAGGATTCTGTGACGGAGTAAGAAAGAAGGGATCATCTTTTTAATTTAGACACCAGCCTTTCCGTCCTACCTCTTAAAAATAACTTAAAAACCATAGTTAGTACATTTGCAGCATTTACAGACACCCTTTTCTAGAGCTACTTACAGTGCTTTTCATCTGTATATATACCCTTACGCTGGTTCACTGGTGGTGGCACAGTGGCTAAGTGGTTTGCACTGTTGCCTTGCACCTCCAGGGTCCGAGTTTGATTCCCGTCTTGGTTCTGTGTGCATAGAGTTTGCATGTTCTCCCCGTGCTTAGTAGGTTTCCTCACTGATCAGCGGTACCATCAGACAAACACTGTTGGGAAATTTTGTGTGATGGTCGTTGGCTTTACAACACATCGTTGTCTAGGAGACCTACTGTAGGTGTCACTAAGGCCCAATTCTAACAAATCTAACAGATAAAAAGACTATATCACCAAAAGATTGTGTAAAAATAATTTTAACAACTTTTTTTTCTTCTAAATATGACTTTCATGAGATATCGTTAGGTAATTAAAGAACAAGTGGATAAATTGGATAATTTTACCATTAAATATTATATAAGATGTGTAAATGATCAAATCTAGGTTATACCACAAATATAATGGATTCAAATAATTGAATTATTTTTAGAGGTGAAATGATTACTGGATTACTTTATTTTTCATCAGCATGTAAAGTGCGTCGGTGTTCATTTCTCAGTGAGGTTTGTTTTGTGCTTAAGCAAAATCAAAATCAGCTTGTAGCGTTTGTGTGTAAAAAAAACAAAAAAGAGAAATAGTACACCTTATAATACTAATAAAAACACAATACAGCCAATTCTATAGAAAAGTAACCAGTCTTGTGGTCTCTGTCGGCTTAAAGTCCAGGAAAAAAGCCCAGGTCGGCTTCTGTCCACTCATTCAGAACGCAACTGCACGTCTCGTCTTCAACCTTCCCAAGTTCTCTGAAACCCTGAAGCTTGCCTACAAAGCCAAAAACGACTCAGCACCCACTTACCTCTCAGCTCTAGTCACACCTCGCACCGCACCACGTTCCCTCTGATCCTCCAGCACTGCTCAGCCCGTCCCACCATCTCTTAGGGCTCGAGGAAGATACAGTATGCATCTTGACTCTTTTCTGTTCTGGTACCCAAGTGGTGAAATGAACTTCTAGATCTAGATGTCTCCAGTAATACCCTTGACCTAATTGACTCTCAGACTCGTGTCTCATGTCTTCTCTCTGAGACCTTTCCATCTTCCTTAGAGTATTTTGTTCACAGATATCCAAACACGTATGTTTATGACCTTCCTTGAGTTGTTTCGGCACCAGGTACGCCCTGATTTTTGCCCGCACCACATTTACAAATAAATTGATGCATTCAACATGTTTATACATGCGCAACAGTGACTTGAACAGAAAGTGCTGATGAGGCCGAGAGACTTTTTTCAATCATAACCAGGGTGCCGATAATTTTTGACTCACCCTCGTACATTTTACACCCCCGCAATGGATTAAACCTTGATGCAAAGGTTTGCCGCCAAATAATAAAACTTTCACTATCAGTATCAATTTCACTCAGGTTTGGCCTCACACACAAACACACTAATAGGTGAAAAAGCACTCCAAGATAATGACTTGGGAATTCACAATGAGTAAATTGGTAGAAAATTGGCACGAAATCAAACCAAAAAAGTAGAAAATGCACCCCATTGTTCCCTTAAGTGCCGCAGTGGGATTCATTTAAAAACTTTGTTGGAGTCAGCCCCCTCCCCAACGCGCCTACATTTAAATGCCCCCCCCCCCCCTCGTTCATCCATCTTGTGTTTCTGCTGGGCTTGTGGCTCTGCAAGCAGATCAGTGGCAGCATCGCTTGTATGCCGCTGCTATCTCTCTCCCACCGCTGTCTAGAGGAGGAAGTCCGACACTTTCTCCGATCACCGTGTGACTGATTGCTGTGCATCTCTTCTTTTTCTGCTTTTCCTTTTTTTTTTTTTTTGCTGAGATAGCATGAGCAATGTGGAGGCGTGTGTGTGTGTGTGTGTGTGTGTGTGTGTGTGTGTGTGTGTGTGCGTGGGTGTTGCATTCATCTGAATAAAAGAACAGCTCATGCGTTGTTTTCCTGGCTGATGTAATCGACTCTAATACATCTCCACCTGCTGGATCGTTTGTAAAGGAGATATCTAAAATACGCGTTATTAATGTTGTGCTTTGTCGTGGATACGGAATTTACCTTCTGCGTGAGTTCAGAGGGCTGCGCGAATGAAGGAGGGGAGGGGGTCGTGGCGACTCTGTGTAGCTCAAGCTGAGCCCGGCCTGCGCATGGCCTGCATGCTAAAGAGTCTCGGCCCGGCCCCAGCCTCTGCGCTCTGCACTGCGCCCCTGCACTCTCTAATGGATCATCTTCCACACATTTTCTCTCATTCCGTCTCCTCGCCTCACCCTCCCTCTTCATCCGTGCCGTCTTTCTTTCTTTCTTTCTTTCTTTCGTTCTTTCTTTCTTTCTTTCTTTCTTTCTTTCTCCGTCACGTCTCTCTTTCATCCTCCAGTTGTTCTGCCGAACTTTCCCTCCCTGCGGTTCTCTCTCTCTCATGCACCTGCCTATTGAATGTACATATACATGTCATGAGCTCAGAAACCCATTTTCTTCCCATCACTCACACGCGTAATACCTGTTCTGCGTACGACACCCGCATGCGCTGTAAAAGCTCACATACTGTAGCGCCGTGACTCATTCCTGCTCCCAGACTTGGCCCCTGGCATGGCGTTTCCTTTTTCTTTTCTTTTTTTTTTTTTGTCGTTGTTGTTTGTTGTGTATGAATTTCAAATATTCATGGTGTAACTACATCATGGGGTTCCCTTGTGGCTCTACCTGATCCAGAGCCGGGAGGGTGTCTCCACCAGCAGGGAACAGAAATGCCAGACAGGAAAGAGAGGGAAAGAATGTGACAGAATGAGAAATCTTGGAACCGAAGATGCTGCCACTACCAAGTATGCATAAAGGATCGTGAAGTGAATTCTCAAAACTGGCTGGTCAGAAAATAATGATTCGTTTTCCAGTAACACAAAAATCAAAGCAGTTGTTCTATTGTTATTGTTTCTATAGTAACAGCTCTCAGATGTCAGATCCCATGCATAACCTAAAACTAATAATAAATGGATTTTTTAAAAAAAAAAGCATGCTGTTATTTAAAGTGTTCGGGGGTTTTATTGTATTAACTTCAAAAAAGTGAAGGTGTGACTGTTTATAGCTGCTATAATGGAAGCTATAAGGAGCTTGTTTCCAAACTATTTAATTTTATTAATGACTATAAATGTAATCATTGTTAAGTTGTTGCTGTAGGAATAGTAAAACACTTTAAGAGAGCTTTCTCTATAATTACGTGCAGAATTAATTAGAATGTCAGATGTAGTCCCTGTCCCTAGTAGTTAGCACTTTCGCCTTGCACCTCCAAGGTCAGGGTTCGATTCCCGCCTCGAGTCTGTGTGCATGGAGATTGCATGTACTCCCCGTGCTTGGTGGGTTTCCTCCCATAGTCCAAGGACATGCAGATTAGGCTAACTGGCGTTCCCAAATTGCCCGTAGTGTGCAGGTGTTACATATTTATGTACCAGTGTGGTATTTTCGGAATAGTATTCTATCATTGTATTGTTGGTATGCAACATTAATTAAATACCTTAGTGTTTATCAAAACTCGAAAACTAATGTTACATATAGTAATGTAGATCTGTCTGTATTGTACTGTACCATACCGAGAGTATGTATTAACATCCAGTATATAATATAGTATATATATAGTATTCATCAAAGTATTGTGGCACACACCATCGTACCCAGTGAAATGCCATACTGTGTACCCTGGTACTCTATAAAGTCCTATAGGTGCCTACCATGGTAATGTAATGAACATCTATTATGTTATGTACAGTACTATAGTTTACAATAATACACTATGGAGGTATAAAATTCATACTATAGTAAATGTTCTTATGGGTTTAAATATTCTCATTATAATGGTTTAGTTTGTTGCACCATTTAAAAGCATGCTGTGTGAGTAGAATGGAAGGAATTACTCGTGCTTTTCTGTCAATCATACTGACTCTATGCGCTATAATAATGATATAATTCATTATCAATGATAGGATTGGCCAAATATTCAAACTGGGAGAATCTGGTATAAAAAAAAAAGTAGTTGCCTTAATTGTCTACTATTGTTATTGCTGTGCTATTATGGTCACAATGGAACTAGTAAGCTAGTTCAAATGATTGTATTTCCCTTTAAAGCCCGCCATTTACTTTATTTATTTATTTATTTATTTATTTATTTATTTTAATCGACCGCTAGCTATTATTGATTTCTTCCTTTACTCGTGAAATTAGACATCATCAAGGATTTTTCTGCAGTATTCTTCCTCCCAAGTGAAGCCAATGGAAGCGAAATGTGAAAATCATGAAGGATTAAAAAGGAAGTCTGCAATTTTAGCTTTCCAATTTACGAGGGTGGTGAGTTTGGGAGGTGTGCATTAGTCAGTAGGGTTAAGCAGAATTCAGCATGTGGTTGAGCTCAGTCATTGCCTGCAGAGCTGTTCTGATCAGAATATGCTTAACGCTTGGATTTAGTGCCCAATGAAATGCGTATTTCGACTTCTAGCTCTCCTGTGGCGCACTCCCTGGCAAGTCAGACTGCCCTGTTTAGAGTGAAGTAGTGCACAAGTTCCGGACTTGTGTCCTACTTAAGGCACAAGTTTTCTGACTTTCTTGCGTGACTTGGTCTCACTTGACTTTACATGTAGGAAACTTAAACTTTGCAGTTAATTTGAGCTTTTTACACACTCTTGTGACATCACAAGAGTTCATGTGACATCACACTGCTTCCACAAACAAGAAGAAGAATTTGAACGATTGACAGTTGTTGGATCTCTTCTTCATTAAGAAGACTTCTTTGCGTTCATAAGCTACTGTAATTGACACCCAAGCATAGGGCTAATTTCACAGGGTTAATCAAATTCGAATCAAATTCAAATTCAAATCAAATTCTAATTTTATTTGTCACATGCACAGTCATACACAGTACGATATGCAGTGAAATGCTTAGGCGACTGCCCGTGACCTTAGAATAAGGAAATGAATATAACAAAGAAAGCAAAAATAGATTTAACTAAAAATAAAATAATAAAATATATGTACAGTAAAAATATACAATTTCCAATAAGAAAAATAAGAAAAATATAAGAAAATAAAAAATGTACGAAAAATATAAGGAAATATAAGAGAATAAGAAAAACCTGGGTGCAAATGTAGAAAAACATGTATACAATATATGTACAGGGTCCCCCCCCCCCCCCCCCCCTTTATATTAAAGTCAGTAATTTAAAGTCATATATTAAATTACTGACTTTAATATAACAAATAAAGTGTTTGGACACCCGAACTACCTCAAACAGATCCCAGGTTTGATTATGAGTTTGTTTAGGCAAACATGAGCACGCTAGTCATATTCAGTTGTGGCGTCTCAGCATCTGCGCGACATCTGAGCGTCTCAGTCTTGCTCTGATTGGACTCTGTAATTTCCTCATTTCATTCCATTGAGAGCTCTGAACCCAAAATGCAGGAAGTGCCAAACCTGCCATGTAATTTGGGTGAGATTTTTTTAAAAAAATTTTTTTATATATGCTCAGTTGTTCCATTAGGCACAAAACGAACCAATAGACAAAGCTGTACTGTAGGGCTGTAGTAATGTGTTACAAAGAAAAGAAATGGGTTAAGCTTGATATTTCTGTAGTTACCTAGGGGTTTGTTTTTTTTTTTTTGTGATTGCTTGACGCACTCGACAAAGGTTTGTTTACCGTTTACCATCTGAACAATGAACGAAAGATTTTCACGAGTACACCTTCCAGTACACTTCTCATCATGCAACATATTTTTAACTTTTGTGGCTTGTTTAATTCCGTGCATTATGAAACCAAAACAATCCGAATGGCAACCGAAAACCAAAAGTATCAATTTTGCGCCGGCGAACAGACGATTAGACGTGACAGCGCTTTCAGGATTCATTTGGATTTCAGACACGACTTAAGTGACTTAACAACACCATTGTCGTCTTCTTGTGTTTTCTCCATCTCCCAGCGGAGCGAGTGCGCCATTATCTCCACAGCTCTTTTGGATAGGAGCTTGACAAAAGCAATACATCGGTGGTGGTAATGAAAGCAGCGGGATAAATGAACAAACGTAATTGCCTTTATGAGACAGTGAGACTCTTGTCATCCCTGGTTTGAATCTATGTTTTGCCGCGTCAGATCAATCTTCTTTGGCCGCCTTTGCACGAGGCCTTCAGTGCATCGTTTGGCGGCAGTCGGCTCCGCTTTTGTTCTCAATTAATAACCCTCTCATGTGTGGAGCCCGGTGAAACGCTCCGTAGACAGCATCTTTTCAAAACAACGTGCGTGTTAGTTCAGCACTTGTACTCGATTTTTCTTTTTCCGCTCTCTGTCGCGCAGACAGGTTCCTCCGCGCGTACACCCACATGTATGGCATGTTGATGGACTGTGTGTTCGTAGGAATGCTGATGGCCGGCATGTGATGATTGATAGTTGGCTTTGTTTTAGCTGTGTTTATCCCTGCTGGTGTGATTGCTTTTTGATCATTATTACAAATGGGGAATTAGAGCGGACCATTAGTGAGCCTACACACTTGTACAGAAAGAAAGAGAGAGAGAGAGAGAGAGAGAGAGAGAGATAGAGAGAGAGAGAGAGAGAGAGAGAAGGATATACAGAAAGGTGGAGACGGAAAGAATGGCAGGGTGGTCTCTGGGTGGCACTGTTGGATGACACTCAATAGACTTTTATGGCCTGGTCTCTCTAATCTTTAAAAACTAATGCAGTGATTAGTGCCGGGGCAGACTACAATGATTTATATCAGGCTGCTTGTGAGGCTCCAGTACTGGCCGCTGAAAAAATGCTGACCTTTCCATTTGGGAAGTTTTACATGAGCTTCTAGTAATGCGTCTCTCGCATGATAAAAATGTGTTATAGTGACGTCAACAAAATACAGTATGCGCTACGGTACTGAAATAGAAAGACAAACAGCATTAACATCCTTAACATTCCGCACAAGTACAGTAGTCATCAGGTGGTGTAAGATCGGGGGGGGGAATGAGAACGGGTACGGGAAGGAATTGTTCTGCCATCTTTTTTTAAACTCGTTCCCCTTACTCATGTATGAATGTGAAACTTTTTCCTCTATCGAGAGACCCATTTCCAACAACAACAGCGCAACAAAAACTTCTTTTTCACTACTGGGGACACGTTACTTAAGTAACAGTAACTGTCACCTTAACATTCCACCAACTTGTATTCTTTCAGACTAGTGATTTTGTATGTGACATCATCAGGGCAATAGAGCTGGTGGCTCAGTGGTGTTTCACCTGCCATGCGAAAGGCCCGGGTTCGATTCCCAACAACTGGATGAAGTGCCTGTCCTAAGCCCAGATAAAATGGGAGGGAACTTTTCAGTACTGGGAACACGTATGTCTGGAGATACGCCTCATCGATAAATGCAAACGCCTGTCCGAGTTTCAGTACTGTATATTTTGGTGCATAATATTGAGTATAGCCAACATCAATCCCATAAAACCAATGCTAATAAGACTAGTGCTAATAGATCTAGAGCTAGGGCATGACCTAAGAAATCATGATTATGATCATAATGAAGATGATGATGATGATGATGATGATGATGACGATGGTAATAATAAATGAACAAATAAACCTTTCAACCTTTTTAATGCTGCCTTTCACAGAACGGTGTCAGAAAATAGCGCATGTCCGTTTCGCTCGTATATACTGTATGTGTTTATTTGAAGCAGGTTAATGCAAGTCGTCCAGGCAACAGTGCTGACCACTAAGCCACCTGCGCTAAAATCGCCAAATAGCACTCATATATCCACACGAGCCAAAACAAGCTACAGTTAGCGATATTAAGTTTATATTATATATACTGTAATGTTCCACCTTCAGTATTTTCACAAAACCAGCTTTGGAATTGTCCCTCATTAAGTCAATAGTCCAATGTGAAATGTTTAACACATAGATACACACACATGTTCAAGTTTTGGGAGAGCTGAAATAAATTTGAAAAAAATAAAAAATAAAAATCTAAACTGGTGACCCCCGGGTTGAGCTGAGCCCTGAGACAGAGGAGGGGTTTACCACCTTTTTTCTCAGGAACACTGTGTGAACAGCATGAGAAAAAGACAAATAAAAAAAAGAGAGAGAAGAGAGAGAGATATAGAGAGAAAAGCAAGAAAATGCACAATAATAGTAAGAATAAGAACTGAACAAGTGGAGGGAATGTGTTTTGTTTTAACAGACTCCCATGTGACTGGGCAAACGATCAAAAAGTGAATTGTGCATACAGTAATTAATATAGTCCCCTTTAAAAATGTGAAAATTGGGATGTAGAGTATAAAAGTCCTTCTGTAGGATGGGAATCAGCATAACTATCTGGTCATCATACATGCACAGTATAAACCTTTAGATCTAATTTCATATAGCTTCCTATTTCCTATTGTATACAGTATATACTGACTTACATACGGTACTTAAAGGTCAGCATTATAACATTATAAAGCCTAAATAGGGCACTCTATCATTCGACCATATAGAAAAGTTGATGCTATTATGAGTCCCGGGAAATTAATGAATATACTTTTATGTAACATGACATTTATAGTAAGGAACATTTTGTATCGAATACTTAGTTAAAGTACATGAAATAAAATAAATCTGAAATAATACTTTATGTGAATATGGTTTATTTGTATACATGTCTTGAGACCTCACTGATTTGTTAATACTTAATATCGAGGATTATTTTACAAACATGTACTGCGTCTGGGGAAAAAAAAAAAAAAACCAGTGCAGTCCTGATAAATGCATAATTATGTAAAATGCGACAAAGCACAAGAAAACATTAATTGTAAATGATCAGCTGCAGCCAACACAGAAGGTAAGGCTGTGTCTGTCTGCGTGGGTGTGTGTGTGTGTGTGTGTGTGTGTGTGTGTGTGTGTGTGTGTGTGTGTGTGTGTGTGTGTGTGTTTTTTTTCTCCTCTTTAAGTATGTTTGCGACGGTCTCATGCTGCTGGTGCGGGGTGGCTTACTGTTGTGTACTTGTTTATGGTCGATTTTATCAGTCTCCCTGTGGCTCGTCTCCTCACACTGCGCTGGGTCTGAGGTGAGCTGTGTTATTGCAGAAATGTGGGCGCAGTCACACGCCTCTCCGTTTGCCTGAAGACAGAGCCCTCACCGTCTCTCTCTCTCTCTCTCTCTCTCTCTCTCTCACCCCTCTCTCGCTCTTTCCATCTTGGTAAACAGGTTCATTATTGCTGTGTGTTTGCTGTAGCCGTAGCTCTCTAATCAGCCTGTCTGCCTCTGTCCTCTCCTCTCTTATCACCTGACAGCGCTCTGGCAACTGGGAAGCCCAGTCTTAACCATTCTCCTAAAACGAGTTGAAAGACCTTGCGATAGACCGTTGAGCAGAACTCTCTGCTTTTCGACAGCTAATTGAAGGGACTTCTGGTGTCTGAGTCCTGTCTAATAGTATGGATATTTGACAGCGACCTTGAACCACTTCCCACAGGAAAATGGTTTAGTAGAAAAAGAAAAGAAAAAAAATCTTTTAAAGTCCATCATTTGAATTCATCTCAATGCTTCGTTCAGGGTCAGCCAGGGAAGAAAAGGAGAAGATTTCCTGTGTTCGGCGTTCCCTCGTCTCCTTCTTCTTCTTTGACTTACAGCCATAATGATCTTAATGCAGGCATTATGAAGTGAAAATACTGCTCAAGGCAAAGAGATCACAGACCGACCAGAGGGAAGTGTCTGTCTATGTGTGTGTGTGTGTGTGTGTGTGTGTGCGGGTGTGTGTGTTTATGAGCGACAGGGATATTACTGTGTGGGCAGGCAAATGTCAAGGCTTCCTATTTTGTTCAGCTAATGAGCAGCGTGACCCGTTAGCGGGCACGAACGCAACGCCCAGAGTTAACTACAGTAATGTGCAGAAAACGAGGTCAAAGGAAAATGACCTTGATCATCATCTGGAAATAAGGGTTCATTGTTGAGATGCAGGTCCTTGCCCTGGAGGTCATATGAATTGTTGGTATTAAAGAATTATACTACGTGTTATAGAAACTGATCTAGCTGTTGGGTCACATCTACCCAATGGACAAACACACACACACACACACACACACACACACACACACACACACACACACACACACACACACAAACACACAAAAAAAAATCCCTTTCCCAGAATCCTTAGCCAAACAGCATCACACGATCCGTTACCTCTATTCTAGTTTCTTGGCCTCCTAATCACAGTTACATCTTTCTGATTAGTTTGAGCTTCAGAAATATCAGCAAATCTTCCCGAAGTCTTGCTCCTCCACTACGGCATACCAGTAGTGATGTTACTGAGATTTTGGTGCGCATGGTTTGTTTAGTTGTAGATAAATATGTCTTCTGACTTGAATTGTTCGGCTTGCCTTATTTATTTTTTATGATTTATCCAAAAGCTTTGTTCAATAAATCCATGCAACCGGGGCCCAAACCACATCGCCAAGGAAACACGTCAAATAGCGTTCGCTACTACTTCAGCTGTAATGGGTGACTTTTTTGGCTTTGACTTTAACAGGAACAGTTTACATCGAATAAAATTTTCAAAATATTATCAACATATTAATGGGACTTATTAGCACAATTTGATTTTCACAAATTACGTAATAGTAGGGTTTAGGCTTAGATTTATAAAAGAAAGTACTGATAAGGTTATTAATGATCAGTTATTGACCAGAAAATTTCATTAAGAATTTAACTGAAATGTATTCATTTTATTTATTTATTTATTCATTTTTACCCCCAGGGTCGATTGTTCAAGTCCCACCTCAGGTCTGTGTGCGCGTTCTAACCGTGCTTGGTGTGTGTGTGTGTGTGTGTGTGTGTGTGTGTGTGTGTGTGTGTGTGTGTGTGTGTGTGTGTGTGTGTGTGTATTTATCAGCTTTATTTTTGACTAAGGATGGAAACAACAGCAGTATTTTATACACTTATTGTTTTTTTATATATTTATTTATTTATTTATTTATTTATTTATTTTGTTAGTTAATTTGTCTGGCATAACATAACTATTTTGCTGGGATTGTGTTCCGTTCTGAGGAAGAAATGCACATTTTGTTACAATTAGTGATAAATAAATATCTAATTATTGAACATTAACATGTTTAACTATCGGTTAAGAAGAATGTGCAAAATTTGCAAGCCTAATTCGTAACGACGTTACTTCCTCCATGCTATGTAGTCTGATAAGAGTAAGGTTTGGTTGCTAAGCAACATGCCAAAAGACTAGAGCTTTACGCTGACAGAACAATGGCTGCAGTGTGGTAATAATTTAAAACCACATTAATAAAGAATTTAATTCTCCTGATGCAGTTACAGGTTTGCATATATTCAGAATGTTGTAACGGCTTTAAATGCAGCTCAGATTTTACACCCGAAACTATTTGTTTTTATTGGAGCCTATCTGTAAATTTAATGGTTTTACTCGCTAAGTGTGCCTGAATTTAACAAAGCACTCATTTAGAGCTCCATTTGGATCTGAGAGAGAGAGAGAGAGCAGTTAATAAGTTCAACAAAGATTTAGATTTCCTTATTTAATCGCTATTCGGTATCATCCTGTTTGGTCTGTGGCAATAATCAGCAGCGGTGGTGATTTAAATATCAATTATCTTAGAAAGAAAGAAGTTTGAATCGGACCTTTCAGCAGCATTGTATACCAATATTTAAAACTTTTTTATGTTATAATTACTGTAGGTATTACACAAGTAAGAATTATACAGTATATAGGAACTATATAAAGGAAATACTGTGTAATATAGGAACTAGAATATACTGTAGGAACTATAATATAGGAAATATAAATAAAATTCTATTTTGCTAGAGCCGCTATTGGATTTTAGGTAATTTTATAAAATTGTTGCCAAATTGCGTATAAATAGGTGTGGACTATGTGCAAGGAATAAACCATCACTTCACAGTGGCTTAGTTTAAATCTCTTGCATGGTCTCCTTGTTGTCGGTGGGTTTCCTCTGGTTTCTCCGGTTTCCTCCACAGTACAAATAGATACAGTGTAAGCTAACTGGCATTTCTAAATTACCCCAAATGTATGTTTGGTTGTTTGCTTGTGCCCTGCTATACAGTAATTGGCACCTTTTCCAGCATCTCCCTCGCCTTGTGTCCTGAGTTTCCTTGGACAGGCTCCAGGCACCCCTAACGACTTCACACAGAATGAAGAACCATGGATGAATGGATGGATAGACACATAGATGGATGAAAAGCTCAAGTGGCCATGACCAAATCGGTTAATTTCTATTAACCGAACAGCCTCATTTGTATTATCCATCTTATATTTCAACAATTTGCCAATAATTACAATCAATAAATTGTTTATTCATTAAAAAATTAATCAACTTTAAGTAAGTTCATAATTATGTTATATTAAAAAAAGCTGCACCTACTGTAACAGGTATTTTTTTATTGAATACCTGTCAGTTATTTTTTTTTTTATTGGTCTAAAGATTATTTTTCATGGTTACTCTAGAGCAGGGGTGTCAAACTCTGTTCCTGAAGGGCCGCAGACCCGCAGGGTTTTGTTCCAACCCTGCTCCAACATATATGCCATGTAGTTTTCAAGTAAGCCTTAATGATTTGATTAGGTGGATCAGGTGTTTTTAATTATGGTTGAAGCTAAACTCTGCAGGTCCTCAAGGGTTGGAACAAAACCCTGCGGGTCTGCGGCCCTTCAGGAACAGAGTTTGACACCCCTGCTCTAGAGATTCTGTTTTTTCTAGTTGCATGATTAATCCTTTTATTAACTTTCCAGTAAATAATAATTATAAATTTGATGTTTAATTGTTTGTCCATTTATTCAAACATATTTTCATAAAAATATTCATTTTTCAAAGAAAAAAATGCCACATAAAAAAGCCAAGAATTAATAAATCCAGTGGACATTTGGAGCACGCATAAAAGTTTTATATATTAAAAAAAAAAAAAATCTTGCACACAGTTTAATCCCTTCTTGGGACCAAAAAAAAAAAATCCCACAGAATAAAATCAGTCATGTTTTACTGTATAAATCTGTGAATAATATTAAGTACATTCCTCTCAGAAAGTCTTATGCATTTATCACTTATTTTAACTTGAACTATATGTAGGAAGCAGCTATTTAAAACTCGAACTCTATTTCACTTAGTTTTAAAATTCTCTACATGCGTAAACAAACTGTTTACAACTCACCGATGCTCTGGAAAGCGGAATTGCCTGCCAGATTAGCCGTTAGCTTCTGCTCTGGAGATTTTTTCATTGAATT
This sequence comes from Clarias macrocephalus, assembly GCA_011419295.1. Taxonomy (NCBI): domain Eukaryota; kingdom Metazoa; phylum Chordata; class Actinopteri; order Siluriformes; family Clariidae; genus Clarias; species Clarias macrocephalus. Next base: position 214,531 of record JAAGKR010000027.1, on the reverse strand, counting down.
CTTGTATGAAACACGGCCGATAAGAGCGCAGAGACTCCCAGGCACTGCCACCCACCAACACTCACTCTCATACACACGTTATATTGAGGTCAGAGAGAACCGCGGTGATTCCGTTTGAAATGCCTGTGCTGTGTATACATACATTTTTGTGTATGTATGTGTGTGTGACTGTGGTGAGCCATTTTACATCACAGTGATGTGCGCAGTGCACTATTTTATTCAGTCGTTTTTTAAACAATTACCTCATGTTGAGGTCGGAACGATCAGGTTAGAATTTTTGGTGATACAGTCCCAAGTATCCCCAAAACTTGGTGGGGCGAAAGTAAACGTCACAATGCATCGACACACTCTGCAGAAATTGACATATTGGTGTAATGCGTCATTGCAGCCGTCATGTTATAACAGCTAAGACCAGTCATTCAGTCACAAGTCCCTTTTTTAGTTGAAGTTAAGTATATATATTTTTTTAACCCCAAAGCCTGAGGAATTTCAAGGGATGGTGAACCTAGCTACAGATTTACCTATAATTTACCATTACAGATTGCTGACACTGGAGACTCCTTCCAAAAACATATATATAATTTCATCATATCAATAATTAACAAACAAGATGCATATGTTATGGTGGCAGAGAAGTGCAAAACAAAATTAGAAAATTGAAAAACTAACTAAAAAAAATAATAACAAAAACAAAATAACAAATTTAAAAACAAAATAACAAAAACGAAAAAAAAAACTGAAAAACAAAATAACAAAAACAAAAATGAAATGAAACATCGGAAAAACAAATTTACAAAGTAACAAATTCCAAAACAAATAACAAAACTGAAAACAAAATTAAAAAACAAAAACAAAATAAAACAAAAAAACAAAGTAATAAAACTGAAAACAAAATAACAAATTTGTTTTTGAATTTGTTATTTAGTTTTTAGTTATTTTGTTTTACACTTCTCACAAAAATATGTGATGATGCATAATGTATGCATATACAGTATCATGCATGCAGATTCTTTTGCAGTTTGTGTTGAATGTACGGCAGGAGAATATGTTACGTTGTTCGGGTGTGTGTCCGTGTGGCCCTTTTTTTCTGGGTTGTGGGGGAAGAGCGCTCAATTGGCCATGAAATCCTTAGTGTTGAGTCACATATAGTGTGTGGTCAAGCACGGCACAGTTTGGGGTATGAGCATGCAATAGTGAGTGTGACACAAACATATGTTCCTCCTTGTGGCCAAATAACAAACAGACACACTCTCTAACACACACACACACACACACACACACACACACTCACACGTACGCACACGCCCACACCTCACAGCTCGGCGAGCCCCCCTGCCGCTACATCAGCGTGTGCTTAACAAAGCGCAAAGGCACACAGCACACATCTCGACACCTTGAGTGTTGAACACGTGTCAGACGGAATATCAGCTCCTTGAAGTCTTAATCTATTCTTCAGGGTCTCTAGTTATTCTTCTGAAGTCTCATGCCAGGATTTTACAGGCTATGCTTACAGTCAGGATACGGCTTGGGCACGGAAGCATGATGTAATAGAAATATGCGAAAGCCGGCCATATATCATGGCTTTGACAGCATAGACAACTGAGGAAGAATCAGCGGCATGTAGTCTTTTAGAAAAAATAGCTAGCTGATGTGAGGGTCAGTAGTCTGTGCTAGATGTCAAATGCAATCATAGTCAAGAAGCCTGGGAATGTGCAATCGTCCTCCCCTCAGATGTCAGTGAATCAGATGAGTAGGCTTTTATTTTAAAAAGTCAAGAACCGATCCTCATGGCGTATGGGTTTGATGTTGTTAGCAAAGATCAAGCTGTGAAACATCTTGCATGCTGCCCACTAGCACTGCGATGCTATTATATGTCTTTATAAACATTTGGGAGGGCGGCGCAGTGGCTTAGTGATTAGCACTGTCACAGTGATTAGCACTGTCACAATCGCACCGCTGTTCTGTGTATATGTGGAGCTCGGACGTACTTGGTAGGTTTCCCCGGTTACTCTCCTTCCAGATTGCCGGTAGTTTGTATGCATGTGTGTGCTTGGTGGACCCTGTTTTGAGCTCATGATCGAGTGGTTTCTATCAGTATACCGACATTGCTGGTGGTAAAGGAAGTCATTTTCCGTTCAGAAATCATAATTTGATTTAACTCCCAAAACAAATATCCTGTGGGACTTCATGTCAAGCTTTATATCTTCTTATTAATGCCTAGCTATCAAAGTTTCAGTAGTATTTCTTCAGGGTTGACAGCATGCGCACTCCAGACAGACACAGTAAATAAGAAATGTGCATTAAAGACGCAGTAAATCAGAAGTGTGCAACAAAGAAAGGACAAAGAAGAAAAGTTGGTCTACTCTGCCCTATGTGTAAACATTTTGGACGACTGTTAAATCTTTTTGAGTTGTCGTTAAAGTGGGAATTTTGTACAACTCGTACAACAAGCTCCTGTGATGCTTTTGGTTTCTTATTCACACACCCGGGTCGGGTTAATATTGAGTAGTTCCCACCTTTTGCCACCAAAACAGCTATGACCTGTGTGTTCCGACACCTTTCCAAAGTAAAGCAATTTCAAGCAATTTGAGCTACAACAGCACTTCTGTTGGCCAGCTTTCACTCCCCACGTGCATCAATGAGCCCTGGCCACCCATCACTGGTTTTTCTTCTTTGGATCACTTTCGGTCTGTCCTGACCACTGCACCTTGGGAACATCCCACAAGAGCTGGAGTTTTGCAGTTGCTTTAACCCGGTCCTCGAGCCATCACCAGTTGAAGTTAAGTATATATATTTTTAAACCCCAAAACCTGAGGAATTTCAAGTAATGTTACCTCGCTACAGATTTACCTATAATTTACCATTACAGATTGCTGACACTGGAGACTCGTTCCAAAAACACAAATATAATGTCATCATCATAGTTAACAAACATGATGCATAGGTTATGGTAGCAGAGAAGTGCGAAACAAAATAACAAAACCGAAAAAAAAAATCTGAAAACAAAATAACAACAACAAAATAAATTTAAAAACTAAATAACTAAACCGAAAAAAATAACAAAACTGAAAAACAAAATAACAAAAACAAAAATAAAATGGAACATCCAAAAACAAATGAACAAAACCAAAAACAAAATAACAAATTAAAAAACAAAATAATAAAATAGAAAACAAAATAACAAATTAAAAAACTAAATAATAAAATAGAAAACAAAATAACAAATTAAAAAACTAAATAATAAAACTGAAAACAAAATAACAAATTAAAAAACTAAATAATAAAACAGAAAACAAAATAACAAATGAAAAAACAAAATAACAATTTGGCCCTTGGACGTTGGTGGGTACTGTATATTAGGCACACGTGAACGTTCTGGCCCTGAAGTTGATGTGTTGGAAACAGAAACAATGGGCAAACGTTAGGATTTGAGTGACTTTGACAAAGGAAAGCTTATGATGGCTAGAGTACAGGGTCAGAGCAACTCCAAAACTACATGTATTGTGAAATGTCCCTGGTCTTCAGTGGTATAAACTGACCAAAAGAGGTGCCAGGAATTAAAACTGGTAAACTGACAAAAGGCTCATGGGCAGCCAAGGCTCACTGGTGCACATGGGGAGTGAAGGCTGGCCCGTGTAATGTCATCCAGTATAAGAGCTGCTGTAGTTCTGACTGCAGAAAATATTAAATGATCTAGACCAAAGATGTAATTATTATTTAATTATTAATGCAAAGTCTATTTGGTCTGGAGGACCCTATAGTCTCAGGTACAACTTGTGCAGTTTTATAAGGAAATTAGCTACTACATTTTACTGAGCATCCTGTAGAACTACCCACAGTTCCTCTGAGGACTCTGAATGTTGTGTGCAAAACACAGCAGTTTTCTTTTTTTTTTTTTTTTGTCGCAAAAGTGTTCTTTGTTCTTTCCTGGCATAATTTTTTTTTTGTAACCTGTAATTTTAATGTAGAATACTGATGTTTGAAAATCAGAAATGTTTTTCGATAACTCGATAATAAATTCCTCAAATAAAAAATATACACATTGGAAAGTTTGTACTAAAAAAGCACAGTGTGCCAAAGACTTTTATACAGTATTGCATATTCTTTAGGATCTGTTCCTTCTGAGTCAAGTAATGCATATTCAGTCCTACACCTCTACCGCATACTGCTCATGCTAAACGCTTCCTTATAGCGGTATGCCCTTTTGAGCACCATCACAGTACGATGGCGCTCGCATTCCGTCAGTCATCAGTGTACCATAATAACACCTTACTAACTCCCTCTCAGACTTAAAGCCAGCCTCGGATCTTGTTAAATAAAGCAGGTTAATATTGTATCTAGGTGGCGCGTTCAGAGATCGTTGCTGTGACACTCCAGGTGAAGTGCTACCCAACAATTCAGCAAGCATTTACTCAAGAGGGCCAATTTAACACGACTTAAAGTTGAAATTCACACAGAAAATTAAAAAAATGGAGGTCCGAGGCCGACAGTAGGAGAATGTACTGAAGCAAAGCCGAAGTGCTCTGAAGGTCTTTTTTTTTTTTTTGTGGATTCGGGCTTGACACGGTTCATAATGCTGTTACAACATTCTAATGTACATATGTTGGTACATATGCAGATACTACAACTGACTTTGGTAGTCACCAACTACAGCTGGCTTTTCACTGATATGCATATTCCAGCTTCTTAGCCATGATACGGAGCAGACAGGGCACCAGCCAGAGCCTTAACCCCCGGAGGTACCCCTGCGCCATTTTGAATTTGCTTTCACAGATAAAAAATGCATTGTGTGAAAGGAAATTTGGTCGCAATTTGAGATCCACGGTCTCCATGGCCGCCAAGTTAGCGTCATTACGACCGAAGACAGCTGATGACAAATTTCTGGCAAACTCTCAGAAACAACAAATGTGTACTTATACTTGTCATTGGGATGATCCCATTAAAGATACATCCTTGTTTTTGTAGCATTATCATGTATCTTCTACCGAAAGTCATTTAGGGCCTAGATTTAAGGGACATCAGTGCTAGGTCTAATTACAGTCCCATCCAAAAGTACTGGAGGAGATGGTGCGATCTGGGTTGTTTCATACACCTTGATATGAATATCAAGAAATAAAACTGATCTATTGTTTCATAATCATCTTTTCATCTGAGACCCTGATGTCCTTAGTGTACAGCACATAGTGTATGAAAAGAAAATAATTGCCCTTGCCATTTCAGTATAAATTGAATATTATTTTTATTTATTTATTTTTTTTAAGATAGACTATATTCCTATTTTTAATGAAAAAGGAACACACTAGGGGTATCGCTTCAGTGACAAGGGAAAAGTACAGTTTGGTACGTTTATTACCGAGACTGCAGTGAGAAAATGTTTGATTAAAATTTCAGTGTGACCCTCATCTAAGAGCCACCAACAGGAGTCACAGGATTAATAAAAATCCCCTAGCTATAAATACGATAGTGGAAATGGGAAAACGAAAACAAAATGTGCTAACGGATGTGGGAAAGAAAAGAACACTTAGTACTTCAAGCGTGCACAAATATTTGTGTTTATGTAACCTACTGTACTGTACAGTATATACAGCAGGGCCAGTGTTCAGCCCAGTCTGGTGATTCTTCTACTCAAACCAGACGATTTGACTGATCTTTCGATTACTGTGTTGGTGAATTACAAACTGTGATGTGCAGTACACTGTCCCTCCAGGCTGGGAAGTCCTGGTGTACAGAGTGCCATAAATGTCTGGATCCATAGGCACAAATGTGCTTAAATTACAAATGACATATTATTCACCAACCGACTTTGAAAAACATCAGCGTCATTTCTGAATTCATTAGAAACAATGATGTTTTGGGGCCAATCCTCATAAACTACTGCTCTCAGATGTCCATTGATCTTCTCTTCTGAATCTGAATTCATATTCAAGGGAACATGTCTATGGATCCAGAACTTTGGCCAGCTCTGTATATTGTGGAGGAAAATTGTGTGTATTTACATATTTACATTTTGGAGAATACGCAGTTCTCCCAAAGGGCTCTGACACACTTGAGTGAAAGCGGATCAAAGATTAGCTGGTGCTTCAGTGACTGACAAAGAAAGAGCGAGTGTACCGTCACCCCAACAGAGAGAGAGCTGTTACATCATCAGGAGTCCAACGTGCGATTTTCCCAAATTCCCCCATTTCGATGTTTTCTATAGGACAATGTGAGTTTATTTAATTGCAGTTCTTTATTTAAATGGTCTTCGCCGCATAATCCGGGAGACCGAACACGTTATCACCCACCCTGTTATACTGTAGAATTCGGCAAAGATCGTATTGAAATGGCTGAAATTGCTCAGTGTAAATCCTGCTCAATATAGTAATAACTGAGCACACACTCTGAGTGCACTTGACTGCGTTAATACAAAAGTGCATTCCACTAGGCCAGTTAATAACAGTGTGGAGCGTGCAGCAGTATGGATCTCTGCTTGGTGTGTGACGGCTATTTTTCGCCGCGTGAAAGCGGACTCCGGATGTTTTATCTCTTTATGTTTGGTCATGCTTTGTGCAGATGAACAGATAACATCTCTTCTGCCCCCCCCCCCCCCCCTGTCGTTTTCATTTTGCTCTCTCTCTCTCTCTATGAAACTTTTTTGGGAAGGAAAAAAAATGCCATTCAAGTATGTCTAGTACTGTAGTGAAAGTTTTAAGGTTGCAGTAAGGCGTTTATATGATTATTAAACCTATTTCTAGATATTCTCAGTCATTTCCAGTGTCTCAATCTATTAACATTTACAGTATTAGTAGAAAGGGCAGCACAGTGGCGTAGTGGTTAGCACTGTAGTCTCGCACATCCAGGAATGATTGTTTGTTTCACGCCGCCGGTGTGTGTGTGTGTGTGTGTGTGTGTGTGTGTGTGTGTGTGTGTGTGTGTGTGTGTGTGTGTGTGTGTGTGTGTGTGTGTGTGTGTGTGTGTTGTATGTGTGTGTGTCATATTTAATGTCTTTGAATGTATGTAGTGTGTGTGTGTGTGTGTGTGTGTGTGTGTGTGTGTGTGTGTGTGTGTGTGTGTGTGTGTGTGTGTGTTTGGAGTATGTTCTCCCCATGCTCGGTGGGTTTCCTGCTACAGTCCAAAGATGAGGTTAATTGGCGTTCCCAAATTGCCCATAGTGTATGTGTGCCTGCAATGTATTGGCACCATGAGAGTTTGCACCTCGTGCCCTGGGATAGACTCCAGCACAAGCAACCCCCCCTCCCCCCTCCGCCCCGTGTCCCTGTACAGAATAAACTGTATAGAAGAAGTAGTTTAAAGAAACCTGTCAAACAGGTTGAATACTGGTATATTTGATTTATAGTCTCATTATAGAATTTTTTTTTTCCCCATTTTCAAGATATTTCTTAATACTTCCTTAAATATCATGCTTGCAGTGTCCAAATGAATTTATATATGTTAAAGTTTTAAAATGGCAATGAAAAGATAATATGTTTTAAAAGATACTGTACAAAAAAAATTCCATTTACTGCAGTCGGCAAACTCCCTTATCCAGAGTGACTTACATTTTAAGTTTAAAGTCCAGGCTTAGGAGTCGTATTCGAGGGTCCAACAGTGGGCAGTGCGGTTTGAACTTGGGAAGCTCTGGTCACTAATCCAACACATGGACCATTCAGCGGTCCTTTCCAATCAAAAGCATCGTAAATTAAAAGCCACTAAACTTGGCAGACAATATCACAGCAGATTAAAACAGAACTAACACTTACAGACCTGAGATTAACCGATTAGAATCTGGAGGGATGTAGCCGAGGGCGCCACAGTGGCACAGTGGTTAGCAATGTTGCCTCGCACGTCCATGTTCCATGTTTGATTCCCACCTCGGGTGAGTGTGCATGGAGTTTACGTGTTCTCTCCGTGCTCGGTGGGTTTCCTCTGGATTCTCAAGACATGCTGTTTAGGCAAATTTGCATTAGTTTGTGTGCCCTGCGATGGATTGGCACCCTGTCCAAGGTCTCCTGGGACCCCGCGTACGGGATCAAGTGGGATAGACGGTCAGTGAGTGAGAGTGATATAGCTGAGATTGAGGAACTACAGTATCAGAGTGCTGTATTTATATCAGATATGATTTCTACCTTAGAATAGAGTCTTTTCCCACAATCTTTTTCAGGCCTTTCTGCGGCGCTGTGCTATACAGAGCTACCGATCTACTTGATCAGGTTTCCAATTTGGTGCGCACTGTTTATAAATGCACTGAGCATTTATGTATTTTTTTTTTTATTTAGTTACAGTACCGTCAGTTAAATAACAGCTCATGGTCGTGTCCGGTTGCAGCTCCATCACGGCTGTGGAGCAGCAGCAGGCCAAGTGCAGCTGTCCACTGCTGGTGCAGAGCTGTATTGTTTCCTTTTAGCTCTGCCAAAGCCATCCTGCTAAATCACTTTAACAGCATGAGCTTTACTCGGAATGGACTCATAACAGCATAATAAGCCACAGGCTGTGGCGGCTCGAGCACATTTACAGAGAGAAATCCTTTGCCTTTCAGCTTCTCAATATTGGATTGGGAGAGCCAGGAAACGGTCCAGTTCAGAGCCACTAATTTATTGGCTGCACTGCTGAGAATATGAGTAGGAGAGTACCTGAAGTAAATACAGTGTTTGTGGAATCCAGCCACCCATGAGCATCATCATCCTTTATTGGCTGCATGTGTAGGAGGTTGTGGGTGGCTGCGAGGAGTGGAGCTGTGACTTTATCCGAAATGACGGCGTTTTTTTTTTTTTTTTTTTTTCATATTACACGTCTGTGATCTTGTTTTTCTGATGTTTAATCACTTTGTGACCAACCCAAATGAAATTATCATCATTAATGCCAAGTGCACAGACGCATCACTAAATCATTTCTGCAACGAACGTTCTGAGGAAACGCTGCAGTATTTTTCACCTGATGCGGATGCAGGGATTGGACACGTCGTAGGGAGTATGGGTAAATTAATAGAAGAGCGTCATATTGCCATATTAGTGTGGAGCCATGCGGAAACGAAGGCATGCCAGTGATTAAGTGTGTGCTCCATTTCCTTGTATTAATAACACACACACACACACACACACACACACAAATTAAAAGAGTGCTTAATAATAAAACTCTGAAGTGCTTTTAAAGTGACGCTCCATGACATTAAGGAGGAGGACGGATGGGTTCCGTTGTTCTGTTACTGTTCTTCTATTTTTCTTAATTTTTTCTATGTTTCTCTTGATTTCTTTTTTCTCTTGTATAAATAGTGACAGAGCAGTTATGCACTACGCTAATATTTGTGCTTGTCATACTGTATACGGATATCTTTTATTGCACCCTCAAAATCATAATTTCTTTCTCAGTATACATGGCAAATGAAATTTTAATACACATTCTATAAATAAAACTTGCCACACATGAATTATAAGATGTCAAGAAAAATGCCAGTTTAAAGCGAGGAGACCTGTAGGGGGGAAAAAAAAAATCTGCTCCAAATATGATATAAAAGCTAAGAAAAAGGATCCAGACATGAGTGTTTAATGTTATCTGAATGAAAAGCTTTTCATAGCTGTTGGCATCTGAGATGTGAATGTGCTGAGAATATAAAAACCAAGGTTACCATGGTAATAAGAAATCATCATTTCGAGAAAGCTGAATAATTTGAAATAGAATTACTTGATAAAGAAACTTTCTCAACTGGATGAAAGACCATTAGAGTCGCTTCCTGTTTGAGTTTTTAAGTCTTATTATTTAGTTAGATATCAGTCTCAGCCATGTTTGGCATTTTTCTCACTTCCTGATGTGGTCACTCCTTCCTTAACTATTGCATTTCTCTTTTTGTGACGTATGATTTTTTTTTCCCCCTTTATGTAAACATTTTCATGTTAACCATGTTTCTGTCCTCTGCTGGTTTGCTACTGTACCTGCGTGTGATCACTTGTTCTATGTTCTAGTTTGACTGAACATTTCACATTCTGGTTTAATCCAGTGCTGTATACAGTATATAGGCTTTGTTTCATCGCAGTCGTCCCACGGGAAGAGAAGATATGCTATTTTGAAATACAAATGGAAAACGCCCGTATTTCGTTAAAAAAATCAACCTTGAAAAAATTATTAGTTCATCTCAAAATTCATAAAATTTTGAATTTTTTTTTTTTAGTACGCAATTGAAATCTACTTAATAAACGTGATCTCACACCTTCATTCTGCGCACTTTTTACAGTAACACATAAAAAACTTTAGTTAATTTCAAAATTCACTATATGGCGCTGTAGATTTTGTAATATGTACTGATGAATGTGCAATTGGTTTTAAAATTTACTGGTCAGGGGGCCTCCGAGTGGCGCAGTGGTAATGTGCTCGCCCTATCATCCGGAGACCGTGAGTTCGATTCCCGGGTGATCTCTCGGTTCTAGAGAGAGCTGATTGGCCGAGCTCTCTCAGAGAGGAGGGATGAGAGGTACTTAGTGCTCCCACATTAATCACGGCTCTACAGCCAATCAGGGGCGTCTGTGAGCTCGCGCGAGCAGAAGGAGCGGATAGCGCTGTCCTCCGAGTGTGTTACGTCGCCCCAACGGTGCGCGAGTGAGCAGCTGGAAAAGATGCGGTCGGCTGGCGTCACGTGGTTCCGAGGAAACACGTGATAGTCTTCGGCCCTCCCGACTGAGTGGTAGTAGTAGCCTTAATGTGGAGCCCCCTAGTGACGGGGAGGAATTGGACACGACTAAATTAGGGAGAAAATCAGGGAAAAGTAAAAAAATAAAATTAAATTAAAAAATTTACTGGTCAGTTAAAGTATGTCTGCAATAACTATACAATTCCAAAAGTCCATGCAGTTTTGTATATGCACATATTTGCACATGTTTCTACACCAGCAATCTTTGAATCCTTGTAGCCTTTGAGCAGTTAGAGCTAATAAGCCTATAGCAATTTATGTAGCGAGTAACCAGGCCAACTCTTGAGTTTTTAACTTACCTTTACGTCTTCGCCATCATACTAATGTGTGTGAACAGCCTTCCCATTGGATGAGACCCTGTTAATGCATGATTACTTAATTTACTTTCAATGTGGTCAAATCTAATTTGGGAGCATAATAATTACCTGGCAATCAGACTGTTCATGGACTGTGACGAGGTGTTGATTTAAACTGAAGAGAGCGCGGCAAGCCCTTCAGCTAGAGAATTTCTAAAGAGAATATAATGCGCCTGGAGAGTCTGGGGCTTAAACGTCACAGTAATTTGCATCTATTTGTCTAAGAAACATGAAGGATTACATGGTAGGTTATTTAGGGACTTGAACACCTCTTATATCGTCAGCCACATATGGATTCTTCAGTAGGAAACGTCCTTGAGTGGTTTAAACAGTCACACAGTGCAGTTATATTTTATGTGAGGGTTTGTTCTTTATGAAGAGTTGTTTAACATGAACGAGTAATATAATAAATCTCATTACTGAGGGTCTCATCTCAATGGTATGCATTTGTACTGACAATAACATGCGTTTAATAATATCACAGTCAAAGTAGTGTAACCGTTAATACTTCGTTCAGGTCCATAAGTATTTGGATAGTGAGACAGTTTTATGAATTCTGAACACAGCTTTAAATCATGGGTTTAACTAAAATAAATATCGCATTAACTGCTTTGTTGGTGGTGTATTGGTTAGCACTGTCGCCTTGCACCTCCAGGGTCCGGGTTCGATTCCCGTCTCTGTGTGCATGGAGTTTGCATGTCCTCCCCGTGCTTGGTGGGTTTCCTCCGGGTACTCCGGTTTCCTCCCACAGTCCAAAGACATGTAGGTTAGGTTTAATTGGCGTTCCCAAATTGGCTGTAGTGTGTGTATGTGTGTGTGCCCTGCGATGGATTGACACCCTGTCCAGCGTGTACCCCACCTCGTGCCCTAAGCCTCCTGGAATACAGAGTATAGATGATGTATAGATGATGATGAGTGAGATTAACTGTTTTGTCATTTTTTCACATTTCGTCCATTTTAAAAGACTCCAAAGTAACTGGACAAAGTGGTATAACATCATTATAAATATTAGGATTATTTTTATTATTTGCTGTTAGTGACTACCTGAAGTCTGGAACCCATGGGCATTACCAAATACTGAACTTCAGCTGGTGAGCTGCTTGGCCTGATCTTCACTGCCGCCGCTTCAGTTGCCGCTTTCGTGCGGGTCTTTCCGCCTCCAGGTTTGTGTTAAATAAGGGTAAAGCAGGCTTGATTGGGCTGAGGTCAGGTGACTGACTCTGCCCTTTAACAACATTCAATTTCTTTGCCTTGGGTTGCTTTTTCAGTACTTCTTCTATTATGCGTCTGTACTGTACTTGCATCTGAAGCGCTGTTCTATCAGTTATGCACTGCTTGCCTGAATCTGAGCTTACCAGTAATTTTTTTTTTTCCTTATCATTTCGCCATTCCTAAATCTGTGATGGCCTCATTCGCTTGCATTGGCATTTTTTGGATTGAATATTAAGAATTCCCAAGCACTGCTACCAGTTACAGATTCAACAGTAATGTAATAACTAAGAAACAGGCCACAACTGGTCCTCAGACTGTTCCTATGTGTTCCTATTAAAAAGGAGAGACTGTAAAAATGGATATAAAATTCCTACACATCATTTGTCATTCATTCACTAATTTATTTATTTATTCATTCATTCATTCATTCATCTTTTATACTGCTTGTACAGGCTCACAGGGGCATGGAGCCTATCCCAGGAGACTTTAAGCAGGAGACGGGGGACACCCTGGACAGGTTGTACGCCCATTGCAGGGCACACATTTATTTTATGAAATAAATCCAAACACTTATGGACCCATCTTTAAAATGCATATAGTTTTATATACCACAGAGGGTCTCTGGTTGATATAAAAGTGCCAGTGCCGTGCTTGAGTATTATCCCCAAGGAAGACGGATGATTAGTGTAATTAATGGTGCAAAACAGCAATTAGAGAACCATGCGCGTGTAGCAGCGTAGTTGTGATCAGCAGAGCGACCACGGTTATACAGTGCAATGATATAATGAGTAGTTTCAGTGCAGTGATCAGGAGGCAACCCAGCACAAAAATATAACATATGTCCAACGAGCCTCTTCTTGGAAGCAGAAGAACGTCCTGGCAAAGTGACGAATTGTCCTACAGGACAAGCACGTGTTGGTAAGAATGACCTCCTGTATCATTCCCTGCTACAACAGGGCAGAGTGTTTAACTGAAGGTGTTATGCTGTTTGACCCAAAGAGCATAGAGGGGATGTCCAAAGCATGATTTTTTGCACAAAGAGGACATCGTTGGTACGAACAGTCTGACAGAAGATCTCTAACATCTTGCCACAAACAAATTAAAGGACCATTGTACACTGCTTGGCCAAAAAAAACAAACAAACTTAGGGGATATGAAATTACTGGAACTGGATTCAGAACCATTCAACACATTAGCTGGAAGTAGCTGGAAGGATATGCTGAACCCGTCAACGTTGTGGAAGAAATGTGCATTTTAGCCATTGTTGCAAGTACCGTGTGAAGTATTTTAAACATTTGTGCTTATAACTTTCCCCCACCCATGTCCCTTTAAGGGCTCCAAACTTAAACACTGAGTGAAGTTTCATGGTAAGAAATCATCAGTAAAAAAAAACAGAGCTACAGTACAGACCAAAAGTTTGGACACACCTTCTCATTCAAAGAGTTTTCTTTATTGTGTTCTTTATTGTGTTCTTTAGTTCTTGCCCAAACGCGTCTCTTCTGCTTGTTGCCTGTCCTTAGCAGTGGTTTCCTAGCAGATCTTCTACCATGAAGGCCTGATTCACACAGTCTCCTCTTAACAGATGTTCTAGAGACGTGTCTGCTGCTAGAACTCTGTGTGCCATTGACCTGCTCTCTGATCTGAGCTGCTGTTAACCTGCGATTTCTGAGGCTGGTGACTCGGATGAACTTATCCTCCGCAGCAGAGGCGACTCTCGGTCTTCCTTTCCTGGGGCGGTCCGCATGTGAGACAGTCTCTTTGTAGCGCTTGATGGTTTTCATGACTGCACTTGGAGACACTTGGGGAAGTTTTCCCAATTTTTCGGACTGACTGACCTTCATTTCTTGAAGTAACGATGGCCACTCGTTTTTTTCTTCACTTAGCAGCTTTTTTCTTGCCATAATACAAATTCATCCTCTTTGAATGAGAAGGTGTGTCCAAACTTATGTCTAATAGTGAAAACTCACCGTATCTGAAAACCAACTGTTAGTGAGACTCATCAGAAAAAAAGCATATGTGGCAATATAATAAAGATTAAACTTTGGAGCAAAGGGAAAAAGCTTGTGTGGTCTAATGAGTCCAGATTGACCCTGTTCCTGTGTTATGGGCACATCAGGGCAAAAAGAGAAACACATCATCTGGAGGCAGTGTTATGATCTGGGGTTGCTTCAGTTGGTCAGGTCCAGGCTCGGCATTGTTATGTGGCAGTAAAATGAAGTCAGCTGACGACCTGAATGTACCAAATCACCAGGTTATCACATCTATGGAGTTTTTCCTCCCTGATAACACAGAGGATGTGTCCAACTCTAACACCAGATCTGACCGTGTACTGTAGCTCGGTGCTTTGCTGGTGTTTCAGAGTGACTTGGTAATCATATAACGAGTCCAATGATAAGCTAAATTGTGTAAAAAAAAATACCTATAATAAAAATAATTACTCTCAACAAGGGTGAGAATATAAAATAAAAATAGTTTTGTGGTGTCTGATGAACTCAACACTTGGTGGCAACATTGAGATGAAAACCTGGTGCATAACTCTGCTACTGTACAGAGTGAAGGTCCATTAGTGATTAACAGTCTTTATAGTGGTGTGTACAGTAAATTTACACACGGAAGCAAAGTCAGATTAAATTGATAAGTTTTGTGTGTTTTTATTCGAACCCTTTGGCAATGCGGTGACTGTAGTCACAGGGTTATGTCTATATTTACTTTTTGCCTCTAAATGACTGTGAGTGTGCTTTTGATGTTTGACACTGTAATCTAATGTTATAATATATCTTAATAAACAGATATTTTTTACGACAGATTTATGACAGCTAAGGAATTGTTTTTTTTTTTTTGGTATGTGATGTTTATGTAAACTAATCCCAGCTGCCATGATTGGCTTATAGTTATATGGCGGTGAGATACCCTCCCTCTTAGGTCATGGCTTTTCGGGTTAACAAGAAAGGCCAAATGCCTTTGTAAGGAATTAAACACGTAGGTGGTGTGCTATCTTAGAGAATGAATCGATGATGAAGTGGTGTGGTGCCTGAGGTTGATCATGCTCCTAAAGTATAACAGCATATTCTAGAGGGATTTGCTGCTCCATGCCTTGTCAGTTTTCTCTTACAAAGTTTCAGATATTTTAAACTATTCAGAGTCTCTGCCAAACATGCCCCTGTTACTATAGAAACCATACAAATAAAAATACATGCATCGACAGCCCTGTAATATACTGTAATCCATATGATACACGAGAGAATGTCCTTCTGTTTACATTTGACTGTGGTCTAGATTTAGATTTAGTTTTTTCCGGTCTTGCAAGTACAGTAAATCTATTATTCATTAGTTGTACAATGCTGTAATTTAAGTCGTCCATGCAGTGAGAACTAAAAATATCGTTCCCATCACGGATACAGATTTTGCGTCACTGACTGGCTGTTGACCTGACGGATCAGTTTTGAGAGCGTGCCTTGCATGTTATAAAAACACCTGGCCAGTTGCTCACTTCCCATTTTGCACCTCTTTGCAGCACCCCTGTTGACATCTCCATCTCATTTGACGCTGTAGCTCGGTCGTTCCCGTCCTTTTCATTTCCGCTTGCTCCGCAGGTACACACGGTGGCTGTGGAGAGCCTGGCCACCTCTCACTGGAAAGCTAATTTGTTTGTTTGCTTCTGCCAAGTGAGATGATTCACGGTGCCCGCTAGCATTGTGTCCAACGCTACTATGTTTACTCTGGGCTGCAGGGGCCCAAACGGGCCATGCCTACATCCCCCACTTGTTTACTCTGCTGACAGATGGACAGCGAGCTGATGTACGGTGGCAGCAGGTTAGCGTAGGCTGAGAAGCCTTAGGGTGTAGCCCATGGAGCATCCGTTTATACCCCGCCAACGCAGAACACGATTATGGGGTGTTGACTCTCACTGCTTTTGACAGCCATGCCCTGGCTAATAAACTGTCTTAGATCATTGGCTTGAGTGGGTTGTATGGGAGGATGGTAGGTCTCAGTATGGAGTGTTGGATGAAGGCGGGGTAATGATAGCCCTAACTGGGATCAGGTTGGAGCCAGAGAGGACACGGGCAGGAAATGAGAGACGTACAGAAAGCTGACGCTGCAGGAGCAGCATCCCGCACACTGCGGCACGGAAAGCAGAGAGTACAGTAATGGAACCTCATGCCCATTCATGCTGCCATCCAGAGCAACACTTAGTGTACGGTATATCGTGCAGGTCAAGAGCTATATTTAAAGTTTATAGTAAATGTCAGAATGTGGACAGAACGTGATCAACACCTGGTCAACGCCTGGTGTTTTTCCAATCCAGTTTTTCTGCGCCTGTGCTCACCGCAGCGGCAGATTTCTGTTTTCGTCAGGATATGATATGGTCTTCTGTTGGTGTAGCCCATCCACCTCAGGGTTGTACGTTCAGAGATTTTCTTCTGCTCACCGTGGGTGTTTGAATGCTTATTTGAGCTTGTGTAGCCTTGAACGAGACGGGCTATTCTCCTCTGACTGCTCTAACCTAAAAAGAGTTTTACATTCACCTAAAACTATTCCGTGTTTACAACATGCTGTGCATGACAATGCCTGGTGTTTTCTTTCTGGGGAAGAAAAAAGAAAATAAAAAAATCACAGCCCGTCTTCTGTTAACATTGCATGAATGAGCACAGGTACAATAAAGAGGCCAATGAATGTATAATTGCATCGCTTTCTTGCTTAATAAAGGTCTCCCTGGTGTGTTTATATGCAGACACGTTACCGGCGATGTTTAAACGAGTTCCTGCTTCTGAAGGCCACAGGCTATATGTGTGTGCCGAGGAGTGGGCAGAGCATATGAAAGGCATCTATCACATGCCCAGTCCTGACCCTGAGGGAGGGCCTGAACTGGCAAGAGGGCCACCGCAGGTGTTTGATGAATAGGCTCTCTGTTAGCCTGCGCTGCTCATCACTCTCTCGGGCCTGTTAGCATTAGCATTGATCCGCTTTGACCGATTAAGAATGGGGACATGATCGGTCTTAAGCACACCCTGTTCCAGAGATAGATAGGCGGGTTACCTGAGGTCACCATCCACCATGGTTACTCTCTAACCAGAAGCAACACTATTTTCAATTTTTAATTAGGGCTTTCATGTTTTAGATTTTGTTTTAGAACTCGGCTTCTTAATGGTTCTTGTTCTGCTAGAGCAAGGGTTCTTTTTTTTTTTTTTTGCCAGCTGGACCTCTCCGACATAATTTGCCTTAAGTACCCCTGTGATTTTATGCAGGCAAAGGCTTAGAGGAACTTTTGTTGGAATCAGCATTTGCATGAATACTGGCTACAGAACCGAAAAAACGTCCAAGGGGTGGACTTGGATCCGCTAAACCTCACCTTAACCCTGATGCTGTACAACACAAAACAACACACTTATCCAGGCTGAAGCACACACTCCACCACCTGGACGTTTCCTCAACTCCTCCCATGTAAGAGGAGCTGGATCGGGTCCAAATCCAATCCACCCTATGGACTTTTTTGCTGTTTTGCAGCATATTTGGATTTTTTTTATTTTGGTACTGTTTTCAATTAATGCATTATTGATTGCAAATATTTTATGGCCAAGGTGGCATTACTATACAGTATGTCTTTATAAAACGTGTGCACTGCTATACTACCACTGTGAATTGTGGGCAAGGCTGTCAGCGACTGCATCGCCGTGTGTTCGTCACTTTACTGTCACATGACCAGACATTTCCTGCAGGAAAAAAAAAAAAAGAAAGAGAGAAAAAAAAAATCTCATTCAAAATACCTTCACTGCGCTCGATCCTGCCTGACAGGCCCACCCACATGCAGCCTCCGCCTCCACCTAAATATGCCATACTCCCCCACTTTCACACGCTTACATCTCTGCAGGGTGCGCACACACTCACAAAAACACACACAAATAAAAGCGCAGGAGGTGCACGCCGCACCTGGAGGAAACACAAGGCACACAAGCAGCCTCGCTTCAATCCGCTCAGCTGCTCTGACGTTAATTGAGATGATTTTCTGTCTGGAGATTACGTTTAATTATGATGAATGGCAACTTAATATTTTGATAGCTTTCATTTTTTGTCATTCACTTCCAAGACTTTGTTTTTCACTTGCAATTATTTAGATGCCTTTGAAGCAGCTATTAGCAGGATACAATGCATTCGCTAAGTGACAGAGATAACCACGATGAACACAATCATCAAAAATGCCGTGATAAATGTGGCCATTAGTATTTCTTCATATTGCTGGGAGAAGGACCAAAATAATGTGTGTTAGGTCCAGACCTGCACTGTAGTAAGGTGTGATTTATGAAGTCATTCCGTGCGCGTGTTTCAAAGTGCATGGCTCAGAGTGATTTTCTTAATTTGTTTAAAGGTTTAGCCAGTAGCTGAATTGCAAATCCGTCACTTAAACATCACATCAACTATAATTTATGACTCCCCCAACATTCCCGGGACCCATGGTGCTACAGTATGTCTTGACTAAATCTTGCAGGAAATGCAAAAAAAAAAAAAAAAAAAGCCCACAAAAAATATGTAAACCCGGTTTCGCTCGGCTTTCCTCTGACGCAAACAGTTTTTGAACTGAACAGCATCCGGTCCGAAAAATGCTTCACATGCTTAAAGGCAGGCCGTTCGTATACCGAGGTTCCACACATATGATGTTTCGTTTAAATTTTGTGAAATATTTTGTTTATTTCAATAATTCTCTGTTATCATCAGCCCGCACTTTATAGCAGCGATGTAATATTCTACATTAACATTAAATTCAGTAACTATTTCAGTACCAATTGATATGTGACAGAGACGCTGAACGACTCAGACTTTTCCCTCCTTTTCCATACTATAGGCTCCTTTGTGGAGGCTTCATGCACTGCCTTTTTACAGCTTTAAAACAGAATGCATGCTTATCAGTCTCATTTATAAGACAGTAATTCAGTAATGTGTAGCCACATCCAGGGGAAATGATGAGTAACCTGATGCAGGCAGTATACACACACCGCTGTTTAAGAGGATTATAGAGTGTGCGTTTTGACTGCAGATGGCATTACTACCCTGCATTGTATCCTTAATGGGAGCTGCTAGAGCAAAGGCTGACTAAAACTCAGAGATTTCAAGCTCCTTTGGTGCTAATTGTGTTCCCGCGAATAGTTTTTAAGGTATAAACTAATTGCAAAGAATTACTTGAACTTCAGAAACTGTCTCTCATTAACGGGTTTGTTGCGTTAGTCTGACAAGGACAGACTTTTTTTTTCTTTTTTTTTTTTTCTTTTTTTGCTCACAATATTTTAGACTTTTTGAATATTTTATATTCCTAAAATCAAGGTCAGTATACGTCAGAATTACAGCCACGCATTCAAAGGCTTGGCTTTTGAACAGCTGGGACTCCACAGTTCATGTAATAGTAAGAAGTATTTCTGTCACAGATGGTTGAGTTTGCTTTCCGGTAGCACCTGGATCTCGGTTTACACACACACACACACACACACACAACACACCACAGCACACACACACACAACACACACACACAGGCATACAAACTTTTCTTCCTCTTGTACCACCCATGATGATTGATGGGACAACCTTGGCCACATAAGCACCATATGGGAGAGGCTTTGGCACACGTGGGCCCAAGCATTTTTTTTCCTTTTTTTTTTTTTTTTTTGTACCAGACAACTCCTGCCTCTTTTAATGAATGATCAATAAGATCAGATCACTGAATTGAATTCATCTAATCATTCTTGCATAGACGATACTGTGAGTTCTGTCATGTCCCTTTTCTCTGGAATCCTTTTAGGATTGTTATCAAGCTGTTGACTTGCATACGGTCCCAGTTTACAGCCAGACACCTATAAACATATAAAAAAATATAAAAAAAAACATAAATGAGCTATTCATTATTGTTATTCCTTAGAGACAATTGAGGGCTGATTGAGGCAGACACGGCGTTTGGATTGGTCCTATATAGAGTTCAACAATTCCTGCTGTTAGAAGAACATCTGTGGAGGTGTGAAGGTTAATTTGTTTAATTATAGCATCTATGGCAGACATCGATGTATCAATTTTCCCACATCTGTAATTTAAACTGACATTTAATTATACATTTAGTATCCAGATGTACTTTAAAATATCTTCATTTATTTCTCTACTTTCTTTCAAAAAAAAAATCTCATTTCCATATATCTAAGAAATATTATTAACATCCCACGATGGTGTGGCTGAACCTTAGCTAGAAATTATTATGACTTTAAGGAGAATGGAGTTAACCTCAAGCTCTCGATTTGCTCCAGAGAGTCTTCTGGTTGTCACAGTGTAGCGTGTATTTGCCCTGAACATGCCACTTCCTCTTTGCCCCCCTTAACAGCAATGTGAGCTGCCGTAGTTATAAGGCGAATTAAATCAAGCAGATATCTCAACCGCAGGCCATTAGTTCCAGAGAAGGCAGGCATCAAGAGTAATTATGCCAAAACTGCCATTATTAATGCGACCGCTTCATCCCCGGAGGCCACTGCACCAGTGTTTTGGTTGGAAAAGCGTAGGACGCCAGTGAACAAAGAATATGTCTTTTCCTCTTTTACTTACCGCATTACGTTGTTGGTTTTCCTCACAAATGACACAGCACTTGAAAATGTGGGGGACAAAAAAATTAATGACTAAACGGGGAAAAAAAAAAAAAAAGATCTACAAGAGCCCAGGAGGTTATGCGAGATTAGCTGTTGTAAAATTTAATTCAAAATTTCTGGAGGGGACTGGAATTAATTCCTGCTTACTCTAGTATTGTATAATAAAATAGCAAAATAGACATTTCTATTGTATTTCCTTTAAAAAAAAAATTTTTGGGGGGGGGGGGGTCGCACTATAAGCAGTTTCAGCCTATGCGTTGTAAGTTTGGAATAAAAAATGTGATTTAACATTAACCTACTTTAACATGGAAGTTGTTGAAATCCCCCACCAGCCCCCTTGTTGGTTTTCCATCTTGTTCTCTGCATGCTGTTTGAACTCTGGGGACAAGTCATTTGGCGGGTTGTGGAGAGAAAAGATGGCCAGCAGTAAAGGCTGCCAGGCAACAGATGGTTAAACGCAGGGACACCTAGCACAACGTCCCAGTTCACGCAGATACCATCGGCCCTATCGTGACGAGCCACCCCCGGGCTGGCAGATTGATTAATACTAGCCTTTCATCGGAGAGAACCCTCATGAAGATAGCATCGGAGCTGTGGTGGGTGTCCCCGATCTGTTGACCTGACAATGGACGGCAACTCTTATAAATGACCACCTCTGTAATTTGCCTGCCTTCATTACTCTCTGTGGTTATCGCCGCTCCAGTTTCCTACAGTCTGTATTCCATAGTCCTGTTGATTAATGCAGTGTGACAGCAGTGCAGCCTAAAATTAAAACCAAAGGTCTGTATTATGACATAAAGCAGGACATAACATGGTGTTACCTCTCCTCAAAAAAAAAAAAAAAAAAAAAGGAAATCATTGATATGATGACGTTTTCTGAAATTGTAACAATCAGGGGTAAAGCCACCACTGCTATTTAGAAGTTATAACTAACTAACTAACTAACTAACTAACTAACTAACTAACTAACTAACTTGTTTCGTAGATTTTGCACAACATCAACTACAGTATAACTACAATTGCATCAAAGTATGATTTTCTACCAAAGTTTTTCATCTTGTTAACATTAGAAAACGCTTGAGTAAGAGGTTTGACATTGTTACACAACATCAAACATTATATACTGTACAGGTGTCCCTCACTTTGACCTGGTTGACCACATGCCAGGCCACTTCTGGCACCAACATACACTTCCCTCAGGAAAAAAGCTCTTACTATAACAAAGACTGCTAAAACATGGCCTGAAGCGGCCTCTCATCAGCTGGACGAGTGCTTTGGTAGCATCGAACTGGAACATTTTTTTGGGCATCTGGAATTAAAAGACAGAAGGTTCCAGAGACGACAACAAAAAAAAGTGGGGTATTATCAAATAAATATCAGTGGCATTGCACATATTAATATTGCACATATTTTTATTGCACAGTGGGGGAATATTTCACTGTTCATGAGGTACATTGCTTGGGGGAAGAAACTGTTCTTTTGCCTAGTTGCCCTGGTGTTCAGGTCTCAGTAGCACCGACCAGCATGCAAAAGTTGAAGGAGAGGATGGCTTTTCTTATATCCAGCTCTCTTGTAGGCAGAGCAGACACCCTTGTATTTTCATTGTAGTTCATCCCAACCAGAAGCCCTGGAGCGAGGTGTTCAACATTTAACCAACTGTAAATCCAGAAACCTCACAGCTGTCGATGGTGACACATCCGTGGCAGAGGACCTGAACTACTTCTTCACCTGCTTTGAGGCCGAGTCACCTGAAGCTCCCTCAATTATCCTCTAGCCTACAGCATCCACATCCTCACAGTGGAGGAATATGAGTATTTTGGGGCATACATATGAAGACCTGGTGTATTTGGTAAGACAGGGTGCAGGGCTGGGGTCTTCATTTTGTCTTCCAACCTGTCCTTATCCCAGACCACTGTTCTAGTCAGCCTGAAGTCATCAATAATCATCCCGCGGCCAATAAGACTGCCATAAACAGCCTAAATGACTACCGTCCAGTCTCTCTCTCTCTCTCTCTCTGTCTCTCTGTCCTCTTATTATGAAGTATTTTGAGAAGCTGGTATGGAGTTCTATTATAAACTGCCTTCCATTCACATTAAACTCATATCAGTTTGCATATAGAGTTGCAAATTGCTGTACAAACGATGTAGTAGCTACAGCTATCCACTTAACTCTGACCCATCTCAAGCAGCAGGGGAGCTACACCAGACTCGGCTCTGCTTTTAACACGATCATCCCGCAGAGACTGATATCTAAATTGAGTGACCTGGGACTGTCGTATTCCATCTGCCTCTGTATAAAAGACCTCCTGATGGATTGCCTGAAGAGAGTCAGCCAGCCACCTCTCCTTAGCCCTTAGCATTAGTACAGGCGTACCGCAGGCTCCTCCCCCACCCCCCACGGCTCTATACTCGCTTCACTTTTGACCAGCACCACCACTGAGGAATTCCATCATCAAGGTTGTGGACAACACAAACATGGTCAGACTCATCTCTGGGGCAGATGGTTAACAATAACAGCCTGATCCTCAACACCACAAAAACCAAGGAACTCATTATACACTGCAGAAGGAACAAATCTGACCAATATACGTCAATGGGAACTGTGTGGAAAAGGTGGCAGACTTTCTGTGCCTGACCTGGAGCAAACGCATCAGGACTGGCAAGAAAGGAACAGCAATGGCTTTACCTCCTGAGGATCCTCATGGAGAACAACTTAGAGGAGAAATTGCTAGTGTCCTTCTATCACTGCTCCATCATCAGTAGCATGCAAGTCTCCGTGAGGTTTGCTAGGTGCGCTGTGAGGGAAAAGAAAACGCTCCAGAGGGTAGTCACTACCACACAGACAATCATTGGCCATCCTCTCCATTCTCGGGATTATCCTGCTGCCTTGGGAAAATCTCCAGCATCCTTAATAGCTCAGGTCACGACCTGTTTGAACTGCTGCCCTCTGTTAGACGTTATAGAACTGTTCAATCATGAGCAAACAGTCTGAAAAACAGCTTCTGTCCTAGTGCCATTATTGCACTGAATGCCGCCATGTCCGAGTAATTCTAAAAACAGTACCAAAACATACTGTGGTACAGCATCGCTGAAGGTTAAAAATGTATGCAATATGAACCAATACAGTAAATGCAATATTACTGAACAATAATCATTGCAAGGCATAATGCTTTTACAGTGTTTTACAGTCTTTTATAGGTTTTGGGTTATATGTGTCATTAGCATTTTGTTTTACTTTGTGTCAGATTGCATCTAATTTAATTGTCCTAGTTCAAGCACAATAATTCATGTGGCACACCGTCATAGTGGTTAGCACTGTGGCCTTGCACCTCCAGGGCCGAGGGTTCGATTCCTGCCTTCCGGCCTATGGTATATTCTCCCATGTCTTGGTGGGTTTCTTCCGGGTACTCCTTCTTTAGTTTGTCAGTCATAATAAATAGGAATATAACATAAAACATGAGACATTTTTCACGGTGATGCCTTTGCGTTTTGCATCATGTCACGTAACCTTACTTATTTACTCCTTCCTTGTTTTACCTCTTCTCTCTAAAGTATTGCTACTCTAGCTCACCAGCTGCATGCCTGCAGCTGTAACATATGGCTGAATGAATTGGACAGAATGCGGGAAATCATTGCACAAATTTGTGAGTGTGTGAATGTGAGATAACGTACTGTCCAGTATGAGGAAGAGGGCAGATAGAGCCTTCTCCGTGTGTGTACCGTTGCGCCGTTAATCAGAACGAGCTCCGCTCACTTCCTTTCAAAAACCGCCTTGAATTCATCAGGTGACTAATGGGGTGGGGATCAAAATCCTGTTTATCTGTTGTTCTCCTCTACTGGCCAGATTATGTTCGAAGCCATGCAAGACATTTCACCTGGTCTCAAGGTTATCTTTTGTGAGTCTCAGGCACTTGTCGTGAAGAGGAATGAGAATCGATTAGACTCGGGAGAGAGAGATGTGCAGCTGCCCCCACTCTCCTTAACCTGTGGGGGGGGTAAATCTCGATGAGTGGAACTTCATGTTCATTTTAACTTTGTGGCTAACTGCAGCCGCTAGCCATGCCTGCCAGCCAGGATTTACGCTGTGTGGTTGCGTACTGTATGCTGTGAAAAGGAGTCGCCTCTCCCCTCTCATGTGCACCACTCCTCAATCAGCCTTGGCTCGCTAGCGACGGTCCGCTCCCTATTTCTCTCTCTGTGGCTGAGTAATGGCCCGCTTCTCCCCTCCTGTCATCATGAAAGGTGGCACTGCCTCCATTCTGTTCTGCCTTTTTTTTTTTTTTTTTTTTTTTCAACCAGTGAGGCAATCCTAACTGAGATCTCTATCCTGGTTGATTTATCTGATGTATGGGGTTGCACAGAGTCAGTCTTCCTTTCTATTCTGCTTCCTTTGTACTCCCTCTTTTAATCTCTCTTTCACAATTCTTGACTCTTATTGCATTTTAGCACCCTGCTCTCAATAGCAGGGACGGCTCTTTTGGAATATGACAAGCCCTTGCTAAGAGAACTAATCACAAACGCTTTTGCACTATGGCGTTAGGAATTGAGATAACTGAAGTGAGCCTTCTTTCCATCAGATCTAGTGTAAATTATTCTTTCATCAAGGAGAACCAAATGATGCTGACTTGGTCAGAGGATGTCTTTGCGAAAGCTTCCAGCTCTACGTACATACGGTAAAACTGAAGGACCTGCGAAACCTTTTTGATTTAGTTCCCTCCAAAATTCCTTAGGGACTGATTTCATCCGTCACAGTTCTGCTAAATCTGGACGCGCTACACCACAGTCTTAGTGTCTTTACAGACGCTACGGTGAGTCAACATTAGCTCTGATTTGTTGGCATGGGTGTTTGCGAGCCCTTGTATCTAATACTTTTTTTTTTTTTCCTTTCGGCTTGTATCTATGTCTGCCTGTGTGCTTATGCGCTGCGTTGCCTGCCTCCTCCACCTCCCTCCCTTCTCTCTCTCTCTCCCTCTCTCACAGACACACTACGCTGCTCTCTTTCCCCTTTTCTTTCTCTCTCTCTCATGCTGTGATAGTCATTGCCTATGGTTTTAGAAGGAGGACTCTGTGTCCTGGTCTGCACGTTCATGGAGAACAGCCAAGAGTCAGCATTTCTCTGCTCTCTGCTCACAGTCCTGGCTATCCTGGTTTTACATCCATCTAGGATTCACATTGGAGGAAAGGAAGATGCGTTATCTGACAGTTTTTGAGTCTAATTAGCCTGTGGGAAAAAAAAAAGAAGAAAAAAAAAAGCCGTAGAACATCAGCAAGCAGTTTTCCCTGCCATCTTTCCTCGCCTGTTCCTCTGGGAATCATCAGTGTCCTGGGGAGTGTGTCCGTTTCTAGGAGAGGAGAAGAGAGGATAGAGAGAGCAGGGAACAGGAAGGAGAGAAGCGAGGGGGATGGAAAGCGGTGCTAATCAATACAGAGTGCGCGTCAGCGGCTGAGAGAGAAGAGACCGGAGCGAGAGAGAGAGAGCGAGCGAGAGAGAGAGAGGGAGACTC
Source organism: Clarias macrocephalus (assembly GCA_011419295.1). Lineage (NCBI taxonomy): Eukaryota > Metazoa > Chordata > Actinopteri > Siluriformes > Clariidae > Clarias > Clarias macrocephalus. The sequence goes on along the minus strand of JAAGKR010000027.1, from coordinate 188,191 downwards.
TTGGCTGCTTGCGGTGAAAGCTCCGTCGCTTCTCTCCTCACTCGCTCTCCTGCTACGGCTCATGGTCTGGAAGGTGAGCGCTTCAAGGAGGAGTGTTATTTCAGCCACCAGCGCATTCTAGGACTCATGGGGAGCTTGAATTTATTTTTTTATTTACTGATTTTTCCCACTGCCGCGCTGCAGCAGATCTCTCTCTCTCCCTCCGCCGCTTTTTCTCTCCATCAGAGTTCGTCCTCCTGCTGCCCTTCTTTATCATCCCATATCGTTTTTCTTCTTTCATAGCTTTCTTTGCCGTTCTCTCTTCATATATATCCTGGCATCTTGTTTTAAAATAATCTATGCTTTTCTCCTGGGATGTTTCTTATCACTTCCTCTGCAGTGGAGGGGCCGCCCTCTGAGGGAGAGTGGTCTTAACAGAGCGTAAGCTCTACCTGGGGCTGGAAGAAAGATAACACGGAAAGAGAGAGAGAGAGAGTCACCTGGAGCACTTTCTCTTTGCTCAATTAAGCCGATTTTGAACCCTCTGATGCATTTGTATCGGCTGTTGTAGGTTTCACGTGAACGCCTGTGGGAATTGTCTTTACAGATGTTTCCGGTAAGATTGCACTGTTTTGTTTATTTGCAGAAAAAACTGCTCTAATTTGCTTTGCCTTTTTTATATCATCGGGAATTGAACCAAGAAACACTGGCCAAGTAGAACAGCAACAGATTTTTTTTTTCCCATTGGATTTTCAAGGAAGACTTAAAAGAGACTGGGGAGCTGTTTTTTTTTTCCCCAATGTTTTTTTGGCTAGTTGGAAACCTACCACAAAAGCCGTAAAGGCTTCTTTTTTTTTTTTTTTTGAGTGTGTGTGTGTGTGTGTGTGTGTATGTGCGTGTGTGTGTGTTATTTTTGCTGAGTTGTTTACCTGTCCTGTGGATAATGGCCGACATGGGCTTCCCTCTCTGAGATGTCTCCTGTGCAGCAGCTGGGACAGATGGGTGGTGGTAGGGCCTGGTGTGGTACTTCCTGCCCCAAGTTGGAGGTGCTGCTTCTGGGCTGGGAGTTTGGAGGGACAGGCTTGATGGGCCTAGGCACCTGGTGGAGGTTGGCATTATCTCTGGTCCTGCTTGTCTCGTTGCCAGACAGAACAGCCAATGCTCGTGTGTCTTCCAGCCTGAGCACCACACATCACGTCCACCACTTCCATAACAAGCACGGGACTGTACCCATCGCCATTAACAGGATGCCCTTTCTTACTAGAGGGGGCCACGGTAAGTTCTCATCCCGTGTCTTGTCCATACCATCTTTTGCCCACACTGATGTGACTCTTACTATTGCGTTCTTACTGTTGAGGTCACTTCTTACATTAATGTTTGCAGCCATGATTGGCATCATGGTGTTCTGCAGCACTCCATGCAACCTGCACGCATGCTTTGATCTTTGCCTTTATTCCACTCTTTATAGATCAAGTTGGGAGGGGTCTCAAGCTTTATATTGCTTTGCAGCAGATCTGCTAGAGAGACAGATTTGAAGAGCAGCTATCCTTGCCATATTTTATATCAGTGCATGGAATCTGATCAATTGAGTTGACAGCCTGTTTCCAAATACAGCTCTGTCATTTGCTGCATTGCCAGCATCAGCTCATCAGCTTCCATATATATATACTTATATGGACAAACCCTTTGTTTTTGTTTTTCCTTTGTTTTTCTGTATTAGTGTGTGTCCAGGACTATTTATGTAAAGAAACCTTATTTGGAACATTACAGATACGATTTGACCTGATCCTCTTCTTCATCACGAGGAGATTTGGCTGTGGATCATGTGAATGTTGCCAGTTCTACATCCACTGCAAAAATAAAAAATAAAAAAAATTGGAGGATCTCCAGAATCTTTTGAGATTTCTCAAAGCCTTTGAGAGTGCTTGTTCACCCTTGTTACCAAACGTATCATTCATGGCTGCTTGGCAAGATTACAGAAGTATGTATATTAAATTTCAATGAAAAGTGCTGTGTAATATTTGGTATTTCCAAAAGCTGTTAGTCTGCTGAATAAACAATAATTATAAAATTAAGGAAATCCATAGCAACAAACACTGTGGACCTACCACTTTTTTAATCAAATCTTTTTTTATTTATTTATTTTTTTAAAATGAAACCAGCACCCCATTGACTGAGAACTTATTGATTTTTACAAGCTTTCCCAATAAAAAGAATTTGCTTTGGGCAATCTCAGTGAAAATAATTGGCCATAAATAAAAAGGAAACTGATTTATGTTGACCAGATTTTCTAAGATTTCCTAAATAATATTCCGTAGTAATGACGAATTCCAACCTGGCTTCTGTGTGTACTGTATAAAGGTTGGCCTATGATGCTGGATCCCTAGGAAATAACCCATTGGGAATATTTACTGTAATCCCAGATATCTTACATTTTTTTAAATAGAAAAACTAACATAGAATTGAATATACTCGTGTCATGTAATGTGCTGTATGTAAGGCAGAAAGGTTGCAAAGACGTATACATGGAGAAGTTGCTGCCGAATTTAACAGCATTTGCTAAATAGTCCATGCAGTCTGGGTTCTCTCTCTCTCTCTCTCTCTCTCTCTCTCTCTCTCTCTCTCTCTCTCTCTCTCTGTACCAGTAGACACTATAGCTCTTTTTGGAATCACATGCCATTCTACAGTGGAAACATCCAAATGGCACAGCGGAATTCCTGATGGGAATGGGAATCTAGACTGTGGATATTTAGCCACGGCTTTCAACACACACAGGGATTATTTGGTGAACAGCTTTTGATTAAACTTGCTAAATAAATAATTAAAGAACCGCTTTCATCCCTGAAAGCACAACGGTGCAAGCTCTCCAACAGATGCCCTTTAGCAGGATGGGGGTCAGTGGAAGTTTTGTTGATGCTGTTGACCATGTGGAGCTTGAGAGAGAAAAGGAGGATGGTACTGTACAGTATATACTGTAGTGCTGTAGTATTCAAGTGTCTCTCCCTTTGGACATCTCTTTGTTGGCGTATGGTTACTGTATAAATGAGGATGTTGAATGGTGCATTTCAACATAAGATAAGCCTTCACATTAAACAAAGGATGTGACTCTGCATAGTAACCAGGCTATCAAGGCCATGTCTTCCTTTTCAGTCTCCCTTTTTTTTATTGGATTTGCAATTGTCACCTTGACACAGAGATTTCCACAGTGTCTGATCTGTATGAAAAAGAAAGAAAGGAAGAAAAAAAAAGAAAAAAAAGGAAAGGGCCCCAGTTTAACATCTGTGATTTTCTAAAAATCTGTTCCACCCTTCCTTGCTTAACGGATCTCACAGTGTCCCAATCTGACAACATTAAAGGCGGCTAATGTTCTGGCTCGGTTACACAAATGACAGATTCAATCGCAAGCTGATACAGTGTGGAGCCTTTCAATTTGACTTGTTCATTTAATTATGTTGTAATATAGGTTGTCCCCAGCTGCAGAAAGCAGATAATAATCCCTGTTATTTTATAAATCACGCCCATCAAATTATTCTGTTTGTCCATCTGGATCAGTGTGGGACAATATCCCTTTCAGTATGCATGAGATAAATGTTTCATCCCTGCAATTCATAGGATATCAGAGGCTACCATCTTTAAACATGTAATACAAAAAGAAGCAGCCTTCAAACCATTCGCCCTTATTGACCAATTTGCCAAATTCAATCAGTGTGCACCCTACACACACACACACACACACACACACACACACACACACACACACACACACACACACACAGCATTCCACCGAGTGGCAGGAAATTGATGGAATTGATATGCAGATTAGAGGTATCAGGGTGGTCTTTGAGATCTGAAGGAACCTGAAGGGATTTGATTTGAAGTGGAGGAAATGTGTGTCACGCCTAGTGTCAATCACAGTTCTGACATTTACATCATGTGACAACTGCCTCATCAATCATAGATACTTTCCATCTGACAGCCACAGGCTATGTAGTCGGCCTACAGATCTTGTCTCGTGTCTTGTTTATGTATGTACACTTGAGAAACCGCTACGAAATAAGACTTCAACATCCATTACGTAGTATCATGTGACTTAAATGTTAAGTCATTCATTCTGTCATTCATTTTTAGTTGCTGCCTTATCCGGATCGGGGGCTGCTGTCTATCTCTCTCAAAGCTGCACACGAGGCATGTTTTTTTTCCCCCTTTAAATCTCTGAAAATAGGAAATAATCATATATTTCTATAAAAAGTATACCTTGCAAAACCGTCAACATATTTCAAATCAAAGCAAACAGATTGCCATCCGTTAAAATGTGGATTTTTTTTTTTCTTCCATTTGTTGTCAGTATGGTCAATTTCCAAAAATCTGCTCGCTGTGTTTAACAGATATGAGACTGAACACAAACAAAATAAAATGTAAAATGTAAAAAGACAACAACAAAAAAAAGACAGCTGGCTGCTGACATGTGGATAAGGGATATAAAAATAAACAAGCAAATGAAATGAAAATGTTAAACACGTTAAATAAGCAAAGAAAACAGTGGAATGACGAGAATGGGGTTAAAGACCTGCCCAATGCATTATTAAAACCTGGAAAGACACTGAAGTGCCGAAATGTTACCTTCAAAGAAGGAATGTGGTCTGAAATTTGACCGTGATCAGAGATGATTTAAATTCTCAGTGAAGCTGCATCTTAAAATATTGACCGCAGATATCATGTCTATGTTTAATAGTGAAGGTAACAGCATTTCCATACACACACAGTGCAGTGAGAACTCACGGGATCGGACCTAAACAGCTGTGCAACCATAAGAAAACCTCTTGTTAGTAAGGGGAATCAGAAAAGAATGTTTTATTTTGTTAAAGATGCATAAAGATTGGGCTTTGCAGCAATCATGTGGTCATGTGGTCTGATGAGTCCAGATTCCAGGGTGAAGAATTCATCAGGGTTTGACAGGAAGCGCATGAAGCGATGCACCCGTCATGCATAGTGCCCGGTGTACAAGCGTCTGGAGGCAGCGTTATGATCCGAAGTTGCTTCAGTTTGTCAGGTGTAGGCTTAGCAACGTTATATGACATTGAAATTAAGTCAGCTAACGACTTGTTTGTATGTACCGAATGACCAGGATGTCCTAGCAATGGATTCTGTCCTTCCTAAAGGTACGGGCGTATTGCAGATTCAAACTGGGAAAGTGTAATTCTGGGAGCATGAGGAATCACTTTTCTCACATGAGTTTACCATCACATCAAAGTTAATGGGGTTCAAAAAAAACATTGAGTGTATACTGTAGAGTATATTAGGTAGATTCAGGTGTATTAGCATACCTCTAAAATGGTCTTTATCCTTGCGCTAACACTACATGGCGCTTAATCTATTTTTGTATTTTTAAATTGTACGCTAATAATTTAACGTACATTTTAATAATAATAATAATAATAATAATAATAATAATAATAATAATAATTACATTCTTGAGAAGGGTGCCAATAATTTTGTCCCGACAGTAATTCAACTGGACAGTTTGTCTTGTGTTATTACTGACTACTTTACTTCTCTGGATTTTTAATAAGTCATATGTTTGTCGCTACAAAAAAGATTTTTTATTTTTTTTTTAAACGCACCGGTGGTGTAACATGACATGACCCTTTTTAGATATTGCACTTCTGTGTTTCTCTCACTGACCATAACAGTAGTCACTAGGAGCACAGCTGCTCTATCAATCACAGCTGCATCTTCTATTGCAAAAATGTATTAAAAAGTATAACCAGTTATCACACTGTGAATACATCCGTCTATTTATTCCATCATTATGCTGCAGTTTTTCCCCTGATTGGAAAGGCTGTCATTAGCGAATCTAATCTAGCTAACAAGGTTGTGTATGTGTCTTTGGGGTGTAATCATTACCAACCAGAAATCATCATAATTTTACCAACTGCTTTTACAATACTGTATTATGATGTTTGATTTCAACAACAATGCGAATAATAACACGTGCACGTTTGAAAGATCAAATGGAATTGTAAGGTGGCAGAATTAAATCAGATGTTTGCAGTCTAATCGCTTAAAATAACTGTTTTTTTTAAATGACTTTTGTCTGTTAGGGGGTACTTCTGAGGCTTTGTTTAAAGCGATGAGTATCTTATTGATTCAAATTCTGGACTACTGATCGGAATATCACAAGTTAAAACCGCAGCACCACCCTGTTGCCGCTATTGGGCGATGAGATAATAGATATATAGGGCGTCTGCCAAATGCCAGAAACTTAAATCTCATTATTCATGTTAGACCAAAATGTGTGATCATGAGAAACTATTTAAATAATTCAGGCGTTAGTACATACAGTATAAGCAGTGCTGCAGTATTTCTACTTGACACTTGTGGAACGATCTCCACCTCGACCTTTGGCCTGTGTATTGTTTTGCTCGTTAATAACCTAGTAACCCTGAATATCTGTACTCTGACTTCCTTCAATCTCTGGCTTTTTGTTCTGCTATGACCACTGAGAGCAGCTTTTCAGGCGAGTTGTGCTCATCCTGACCTCCTCCTGACCTGCAGATCCATCTCTGTTCTGCTGACTTTTCACAGCAATCTCTGCGCATCCGTGTGCATCCGCCTGCATCATATCTCTGTCTCTGTCATGTTCTGTCTCACTCTCTCTCTCACTATGTGTCACCATTTTGTTTGCTGGAGTACTGTAGCCCCTCCCTTCCACTAATACCCAGTGGTCCATGTGCTGATGCTGGTGAGATGTTTGACAAGCAGCAGGTCCTGTTTGTTCGCTCATGCCACCCTGTGCATGCAAATTTGCATTCTCCCAGCCATAACCATACAAAGCAGGTGTGCACCCCCCTCTCATTCACTGTCCTCATCACACACCAGTCCTTCCCAAGCCTTGAAGGACACGGTGTGATCTATACTGGGCACTGTGCCACTCTCTCCCCTAACGCCAGGCTCCGTGGCCATGATGGATGGAGGCTACATTGGCGCAGCGGGATCCACCCTTGTTGCCGAGCAGTGAGCACGCTATAGATTAGACATTATCTGTGTCGGCTCATGCTAGAGAAAGGCGCATCCTATTACTGCTGCCAAGCTGGGCTCGTTGCGTCCACTGCTCAGGGGGTGGCAGAAGAAAGAAACAGGAGTAATTGATCGGCGGGAGAAAATGGTGCGTTATGTCTGACTGCCTCATTGTTTGCTCACAGAGACTTGAATAAGGAGCTGTAATGAGGGAACACTTAACCATGACCTTTGTATTCTCTGAACTCTACTGTTGGGCATTTGAGCGTTTTCCACAATATAGACCTTAAGAAAAAAAAATGCATCTTTTATTTTTGTAAAAAATAAAATAGCAGTCTGGACTGTCGCTTTGAAGTGGAATGTGACATCTGCTTTGGGAATGAACCAATGAATACATGGAGGATTGTGAATCCTGTTGGGACCACACTATTGAGCAAGAGACTAAATAGTTTTCTGTTTGACCCCGAGGTCAAGGGTCTGCCCTTTTCACCTCTCGAATAGAATCAATTCTTTTGCTTGTTGGAACTATGATAAACATTTTGTGACCTCAGTATTATAAAATTCTTAGTTTATCATATAAACCTCATCATTATTTCTCTTAAAGGAGTTTTCCTAGTGGTTACTGATTTGTAAGTGGACATTATGAACTTTAAGAATGATGAGACCCCAAACCCTACTATTACAGATATATTATTTAGGAATATTTAAAAAATGTAAGAAAAACAAAAATCAATAAATGTTTGCTTTATTTTCTTTTTTTTTTTTTTTTTTATTGTTCCACTGAGTGAGTCTCTTTCAAAGTAATCAAGGTCTGATTGGAGGTGGATGGATGGAGAGATTTATTTTATTTATTTATTTTTTTGGAAAAATGGCAGAAACAGCATTGTTAATATCAATGGGACTTTTAAAATAAGACCACATACAATGTTTTTTAATAGTTGAAGTAATATTCATAATACAGATTTGCTTAATAGAGAAAGCAAAAGAGGAAATTGTCACACCATCGTTTGCAAACTCATTTTACCCGTAATTGATCTTCATATGATTCATGAGAATGATAGGAAATAAATTACTATAGTAATTAATACATGGTATAAAATCACACGATCAGGCATAACATTACAGCACTAAACATTATGCCCAGTATTGTGTAGGTCCCCCTTGGATGCTCTGGCCCCTCAGGGTGTGGCTCTGTAAAACCTCTGAGAGTGTGCTGTGGTGTTTGGCATGAGGACACTAGCAACGGATCCTTTGGGTGCTGTTGGTTGTGGTCTCCGTGGATCAGACTACTTTGACTACCATGAGTGCACGATCAGATCTTGATCATATCTAGCAATTCAATTATAAGATTATAACCCTACAGTGAACCAAATACCTGATTAAACCTATATCGCATTAAAGTCAGTTTATTATTAATTATATTCTTATTAACCTTATGTGTAAAAATTTTATCAAGGTTAATTTAATGATTAAGGCCATCTTAATTCAGACATTTTTTTTTTTTTTGTATAAAGATTTTAAATGATCTCCCAATAGATTGGAAACATTTACAGCGTGAAATATGTAAATGTATCTAAAGCAGCCTGAATCATTGTGTTATATAATTACCTCATAGAAAATTAGAGAAAATTAGACGTTTAACCATGTGCAAAATATTTTCACATACTAAGATATTGTTTTTTTTTATTATCTTACAGTTTATAATGCTGTTTTGATAGACTCCAAATGTATTCATTTGACCCATTTGCTAGTAATTTGATGAGATTAAGTGATCATGAGAAACACTCACACAGAGCCTTATTAAACAAAATAACATTTGATCTTACAGAATAATATGGTGTAAAGTGTTGTGACAGCGTAGGCCAGAACACAGATATGGGAACAGCAGGGTGAAGAATAAAGTGTACTTTTATTAAAGCGTAAGATGACAAAATGTTAGGGTGAGTAACTCGGTGAAGAGAATTAGGTGAGCTGTTGCAAAAGATGCCATCCATTGGCCCCATCTCAGCAGTTTGCCCCATTTTTTGGGAATCTCCAGAACACTTGGAGGGAGCAAAAAGAGAGCAGAGCCGTGAGTCATGCACCCAGAATGTACTACTCAGCAGACTGACGTTTGGCAGTCCTTTTATAGGGCGCTGATGACACCAGGACGGTGGATAATAATGCGCTGCCAGCCACGGTGAGTTAAGGCGCCCCGCCCCTCCCGTGTGAGCAGCGGAGCTGTCCGAGGTGCTGAATGCATGCGCGTTGTGTTCTCTTCTCCTTGGTCGAGCGAAGGGCTGGCAGATGTCTGAAGGCCTGCCGTCATGTAAGGGTTTATCTGTTTGGCCTCGGAAATGTTACCTCGTAACTGTCTCGAGAATGTTAGAATATCGATAAGAAGTTGCATTTATATGTTTTTCTAGCTGGAGTATTGAAACTCAAAAGAACTCCTCACCAAGATAGAACCTTGTGAAACTGAAGTCACTGTTTTTGTTTCTTCTTTCTGCTAACCTCTTTAAGAAAAGGTACCAAAATAGCATCGGCAGTATCAGCATTTCATCTCCCACCTATACTCCCACATTACCCGGCCCTAGATTATATCTAGCAGGCAATTTCAAGGTGTGTGCTGTAAGCACTGGATAAGAAGAGCCCCTAAATGCTCATTATGTCTACAGCATTAGTAGCACACTGTAGCCACATTTGCAGGCATAAAGTTGTTGATGAGCCCCCTCGCTGATTACCCTCGGGGACGTCGGCTCTGAATGTGACACGGAGCAGAGAGAGAAGGAACTCAGGCATGCGGTCTTTGCCTAGGATTGCAACCAGAGGTCTGAGTAAAGCTGCAGATCAGTGGTGTGAGCTGTGAGGGGTAAAATCACACTCTTGGTGCCTGGGTGCATCTTTATATAAGAGCAGCAAGATCTCGATCAATCCTGGCTAAACTGTCCTTTAGCAGTGAATTGAAGCTTATCTGTACAGTAAATCTGTCAGACAACTTTTTTTTTCTTTTAATAATGTGCAGAATTATTTATTTATTCATACTAATACTAATTATTCAATTTTATGACCCACACTTCACACTCCATCTGAAATAAATGTATCCAATTAGAGTTGTTAGTTTTATGCTATTGACCAAAGAAGCAATTCTTTTAAAAAATGATAATTAGCTAACACTTGTTTGTGATATTTTGTTGAAACGTGTTGTTTTAATCAGTTTAGGGAAATTAACAAGCTACTTTTTTTTTCTTTCTTTTTTTTTTTTTATGAGGAACGTGGTGCAATAAAAGATGCAAGTCATATGGTTTTTAATTGGATCTGGTGTGTAATGATAGCAGGGTCTTAAAAACATCCAGCTAATGTGGTTCTCTTTAAGGCTATTAGCCTATAAAGACCACAGTAAGCAGTTTGACTCTTTTTGTTTTAGCGGACATTTTACAATCTTACATATCTCACAGCTACCAAATAGCAGTCAATAGTCCCTTTTTTTGTAATAACTATTTCAATTATGCAAGACAGATTGCATACAAAGGAGCTAAATGCATTATAAGGCATTCTTTGCGTTCTCACTCCTTCACTTGCTCCTTCATTCATTTACTCACTCATCCACTTGTTCAGTCATTCTCTCACTTACTCCTTTACTCGGTCACTTACTTACTTACTTACTTACGCTCATCCATTATTCATTCAGTCATTTGCTCGTGCACTCTTTCCCTCACTCGCTCATTCACTCTCTTATTCCCATGTCATTTATTCACTCTCTTTTGCTCACCCCCCTATTTAGCTCATACTGTTCACTTGATCTTCCTGAGTGATTCACTTATGTATCTACTCACACATTCTCTTATTCGCTTACTCCATTTCATCATTACATCCCTTGATTTTTGCGCTGGCGCATTGCTAATGCAGACGTGGCAGGACGCTCAGTGGTTAAGGCACCGGACTTCTGATCGGAAGGTCCCGAGTTCAAACCCCAGCACCACCAAGTCACCACAGTTGGTTTAACCCTCACCTGCTCAGATGTATAATGAGATCAAATGTAAGTCACTCTGGATAAGTAATGCAAATTTGACTTCATTTTTTTTAGCTTCACTTATTTATTTAATCATTTACACACTAGATCACGATCCTAATGTTCCACTATTTATCTGAATAACAGCCAAATGAGCACAAAAATAAACAAACACCTCAGTCGGAACAGTGTGACCCGATCCGTCCCGATCAGAATTAATTTTCAACAAGAAGGAGAGTGACGGTGTAAACGTTTCATAATGCGTTCAGTAGGTAAATATTAACCATGTAAACACTTGATCTGATCTTTTTTTTTTCTTTTATTGGAATATCCATTGGCACATATTTCACATGTACTGTAGTTAAGCATCTAACCAATCATAATGCAGAAGGTGGGACTTGTCTGAAAAATGCGAAGCCTTACCTGACTTCAAAGTCAAAGACAAAAGTAAAAGTCTTCATTTTATTCTGTCATCTTTATCGCAGATGAAACGCTCCACAGCGGCCAGAACCACTTTGTAAATGCACCTCTTATCAGATCAGCGTTCATGTAAACAGTTAAGTTATTATTGCTAATCAAAATGATCTCAGTCAGATTGAAGAAATATTGCCTACAGTATGTAAGCGTAGCTACTGACTCATCCGCTCACATAGCCAATGAAGTCTTGGATTTTCATTTGGAGCATCACTAGTGTGGCTGTCACACACCTGTAAGTCTGTAGGCTTTGCTTCTGATCAAAAACCCATTCAAATCATCTACCGTGACTCTGCGATCCTTCCTTGCATAATTTACATATATTTACGTTAATTATTTAGTTGAAGGCAGTTCATTTGGAAAAAAAAATAATAAACAAAGATTTTTACAGACTTTCTTGGATTGTGGTGAGGTGATTAGTGAAGTGACAGGATGGCTTGTTCCAAGCCTAAATGTTTCAATCTTGACCGTTTAAAGCCGATCAGACAGAGAGATACATGTTTATCCTCCCCTTGTTCAGTCCAAAACAGTGGTGTCTCATTTGTCCACAGTGGACAACCTAAAATCTTACACCTCACTTTCATAGGTGGTCATAGATCTGATGCACGGTCATGTGACTTGAGTCAGAATGCATGCGAGGATTTCATAACAGCGCTTTAGCAGTACAGGAGCTGCTAAAACAGTAAAAGCGATGCATTCTTTCTTCTTCTGGACCTCAACAAAGACACCCGACTAACTGCTTGCCCACCTCCATAGCAGAATTCCAACCGTATTTTTGCTAATATCGCATACTTTCTTTGGAATGAACGAGTGGTCGCATAAACTCATGACATGTTTAAGCCCAGATGGTGCGAGCGAATATCGATGTGTGCATGCGTGCCATTTCAGAGGACAGACGTGTCCACATTAGAGTCAGATAAAGGTCACATATAATTATGAATGTGAACCGTCATGACACGAGGATCCAGTCTGACCAAGAAAGTCGGAATTGGACGGCGCGGTTTGCAATGTGAACGACATGAAAAGTGACAAGACGAAGCAGCACTATTAAACAAAACATAATCATTTTTATTTATAGTCTTGATTAAACTAATCTTTAATGACGAAACATTTAAGATGACTATTGTCAAGATAATATTTATAATTCACTTTTCTATTCTCACCTCCAAATTTACTTCGATATCAAAACTACGAAGCTTGTATTAGCTTACAGTAGCCTTCGAGTCGTACTCTAGTATAAAAACAGTCTAATCTAGTCTACAAGATTAGAGAAGGCAGGTAATATTTGTTGTAGGATGTCATGAAGTAAAATTTGAACTTATCTACGTACTAATAATGCTACTCAAACAAAGAATATGTCATTTAATAAGCTTCCATCTCTGTTCTTTAGCATTAAACTCTATTGTGTGCACTTTGTCTGGTCTCTGAGGAACACAAATTACTGTATAGTATAACAATCTGATTCAAAAAATACTGTATTTTTTTTATGCACTGTACATGTGAAAGACATCTTTATTTTTATAGACTTTATTCATTTTTAAATGTGCTTTTAAAAATATGGTTTTAACCTTCAGGAAATACGTGAGTGCTGAAGAGTACTTGAAATCTGAATTTAGTAGTGTCGGGCAATCAGTGGATAACGACAGGACGACTGTGTGTGTGTGCGCGTGTGTGTGTGTGTGTGTGCGTGTGCGGTGTTAGGCATCAGAAGCAGCATTGAAAAAGGTGGTGTTCATCCCCCGTCTTAGTCTTTAGGTCTGATTTGCGCAATCCACCTACACACGTCTCCTAGGACAGAGTAAAGAACAGCTCAGCATGCAGTCCTCGCTTATAGCTGCATAACATGCACGCAGACACACTGCTATCAAGACACAAAGCTGGACCATCAGACATCTCCTGCTGGAACATCCACAGCCATTACTGTATATGTGCTGCATGGTGTTAGCTGGGAAAGTGCCGCCGTGGCACATCCTTCACCGTATAATTGCAGACAAGCCGAAGCTGAAGGTTCTTCTGATTTAAAAAGGTCTTTTGGTATTATGAAAAATAAATAAATAAATAAATAAATAAATCATATACCGCGTAGTTATGCTTGCGAAAGTGTTTATTTTTAAACGACATTTGGCAGGACGAAGGCTTCGAGCTTTACAAGAACCGGTTACAGCTCATTTTGCTATTTAGAGAGATAATAAAATTATTCTTGGCAATCTCTCTAAGGATTACACAATTTCACAGATAAACGAGTGCACAGCGAGCAACAGCAGCAGTGATAATACTGGTGGAATAAGTGTGATTCATTCTTACTCACGAGGGGGACTCACTGCCGCTTTTGGCTACATCCCTGACTCCAGTAGAGAAAGAGGATTATTTTTACATGAGAACTGGGTGAGCATCGTTCCCCAGATTCCTGTCTGCAGACTGAACGTTCATTCATATTGCGACAAAACAGGGTGAAAGAAAAAAAACAAAAAAAACAAGACATCATACATTTGGTCATAAAGACTACAGTATAAATTGCATTTATATCATCTCTACTATAATAATAAAAACATTGATGTGGTTATTTAGTGTGTTTTTTTCTTTTTTCTCCATTCACGACCACATCATTATCTAATGCTTATTGTAGCAACAAAAGTAGGTTTTCATTTCTGCCTGCGTGTTACTGTATTTAGCGCTAAAACAATCTGTCTGCTGATATAAATATAGCGTCTATCATATCCCACTTTCACGGAAGTTTCGCCTTCTATTATAACCCTTCAAACACTCTTCATTGGGATGGAAACAGGAAATTGTGTTTATTTAAATCTCTAATTTGTTCCTTTCAATTTCTAGAATATCAATATAAACTTCACACTATTGATAAGAATTAGATCATTACAATTAGAATAACTGGTTTCTCAAACAGTATTGTATTTATTTATTCATTTATTTTCCCTGGGGCTTTCCAAAAAAAAAAAAGTTATTGCCAAAAAAAAAAATTCCATCAGGGCTCGAACCCCTGACTCTCGGATCAGCAACCCAGAATCTGAACATATTAATTTATAGTAATTTTAATATTAAAAAAAATATATATATATATATATATATTTTTTTTTTTTTTATGAGTGCATTTTTTATTTAATTATTTTTATTTTATTTAATACTGTGAAGTCTAAGCATTTTCTATATAAGACTATATTTTTTTCGTTTTCAAGTATGCATTTTACATATAATTATATATATATTGTCTTTGTATAAATAAAGGCAATGTCTTTTAGTTTGCCAACATATTATCATTGTAAACATATGTTGGAATGAGCCTTGTTGATGCTGCCAAGCGTGAGTGCTCTACACTAAGGATGTTGTGACAGTATCTGATATTGTCCTCGATCGTTGTGGTAAATTGCATCAAAATGTATGAAGTGTTATATAGACCGCTATTGACTCCTATTATGGAAACATACAATCACTGTAGGGCGCCTGTGACCTGCGGTGGCAACGCGAAATGTATTGTAATAATTTCAACAGTCAGGTTGTACAGACTGATTGTCAAATCCACTGTTCCTTTTATTTAAATGATGCTATTCACTCCTGCAGTGCCCCTGTTCTGTTTTATTTAAATTTTAAAATGGGTTTATGTTTCATTGAGTGAGGGTTTGTGTGTTTGACATTTTATGCTTATAGAATGGAATTCGGACGTTTACGGTACACGTCGTCACTGCGAATGCCATGGCAGTGTTGGGCTTTGAACTGGTCTTTTTACGACTGAACATACATGTTTAATAGAAGAAAAAAAAAAAACAGGAATTTATTTTTAAAAAATTCTCTGCATGCATGAACCACTTTTTTTTTTTTTCTTAGATACCGGTCTGTCTTGGAGATGGGCTTAGATTTTACCCAGCATTTCAGCACTGTGAGATGTGAGGCCATGCATGCTGTGCAGCGGTGTGTGTGTGAAATGCAGGAGGTCGCTATGCTACACCTCTGGTGTGAATCATAAAAAATTACTGGACTAGTAAAGAGTAAGGAGTTGGTATTACTGACTTTCAAAAAAAAGCGTTAGGTTTGTGGCATGTGAATCCTGCTTTTCCATTCCGCCTCCTCTTCCATTTTGAGTGAAAGGCCTTTTATACCAGCCTGATGTTATTTGTGTCCGAGATGACCACTGCGTGAGGCTGAACTCGTCCGTATTAAGATGTAAATGGAGCACTTTCGCGTTCGCATTTTGCCTTAAATAATAGATGTGCAGTAAATAGAACATTAAACCGTTTCTATATCTAAACACATTAACACACGAAGCTGTGTATAAATAAATAAATGAGCAGTTTAACCGTAAAATATCTGCAATATTGCTATTTTGGCAGTTAAGAAATTTTATTTATTCATTTATTTCAAAAGGAGACCGAAGTATTATAAGCTGTTGGAGAATAGTTTGTGTGTGGTTTTTCTCTCACACGCTGCACGAATGCATAGTATCATGTCATATAAGCTGTTTTGCTTAGATCAGTGTAAATTTTCTATTATCTGGCAAAACGCTATAACTCCACCTCCTACAGTTTGTTCCAAATGGATAAAGCATCCTTCAGTTGTGTTCCTGGCAATGTAAATATGATTTTTTATTATTACTATTATTATTATTATTATTTGGAATCGATACCAATACTCGTGCTTTAATTGTGTTTTCACTGACAGCGAATTTGAACAAGGAAAACATTTTGAATTTAATTGTACAAAAAGCTTTTTAATTACAAAGATTATTGAAGCTCAAGACAAACATTAAAAATAATACAAAAACGTTTTCACTTCACGGCATCGTCAGACCTCTCCTCTACCAGTTGTACTGTAGTTTCACTTTGCTACCTGGCTATACGTAGCGCCTTGTCATAGTACAATTTTGCACCGTATCAGATCATATCTGATCGTATCTGTTCTTACATTCACATACAACGCTTACATAGAGTACAGAAATCCCAGTTAGGGATCGCGAAATAGTAAATGTAACCAGACATTGTGAATGTAACAGCTTCCTACACACAAAACATATTTATCTCATGTCAATTTTTAAAAGAAAGCGATCACACATCTCTTGAGTGTTGTAGCGTTGTCACGCTGGTTAATTTTCTTTTGGTAAATATGACCATGAATTGCATCATGGCACTTACAAGACAAGTGCTAGTGAGAGTTTAAAACCTGGAAAACAAGAGTGTATCATGATTTTTGACATAACAAAGTTTAGCTATAAACAGCCTTTTGTGCCTGAGGAAAGGAATTTGCCAAATTGAGTTAAAGACAAATATCAGTCACTCACTCACGCAGGGGCTTGGATTCTATCCCAGGTGAGAGAGGGTACGAGGCAGAATGCCAATCCATCGCAGGGCACACACACATAAGCCAATCAGCATGTCTTTGGGTGGAAACCGGAGCACCCTGAGAAAACCCACCAAGCGCGGGGAGGACATGCTAACTCCATCCAGGGCGGGAATCGAACCCAGACCCTTGAGGTGCAAGGCGACAGTGCTAACCACTAAGCCACTCTGCCGCCCATATATCAGTCATCATGTATACAAATTTTCTTACTAAATGCCGTTAATAAAAAGACAGAAAGCCAATTAGAGGCAGTGTCCTCAATCAAATATTAAAGTGTCCTTAATGAAATATTTACCAATAATAGAAATGAACTGAAGCTAGAGCGCTATCATTGGCCTAGCAAGTCCTCCAACGCAGCTCTCTTAGTTTAACTCTTATTTTTAATTTATAGGCATTTTTACACACCAGAGTGTTTCCTGTGCACTTTGCTGCATTGACACAACGACTTAAGACGCATTGTTGTTGTTCTTCTTCTTCTTCTTGTTGTAGTTGTTTATGGCTCCTCCACATGGCAGGGTTAGGATTTGTGCCTCTCAGCTGCTCGCATTATTTTTTCATTCTGTATAGTTCTTCAGCCTAATTTCAGCCAGTTTAAGAGCCCACTCACTCAGATCTGAACAGTATAAATTCACTCCTGTTCCCTCCATTTCTCACACTATATTCTGGAGAATATGTACTGTAGTTTACTGATCTATTTTTTCCCCAGACTAGATGTAATCATCAGGATGGAATGCCTGCAGAAAAACATGAGGTTTTTTTTTTTTTTTTTTTTTGCCCCGGCTTATTGTTTTTTTTTTTCCTGTCAGAGAAAAGAAATTGCAGACGCACCAGAAAGACAAGGGTCTTGTGCAATTTTACAATTCCTCAGCTTATCGCTTTCTCTTCCTTTTCCACTACTGTTCATATTCATCATGGTTGCCAAAGAGCTTTCTTTCTGTTCTTTTATTTTTTATCTTTTTGGAGACACTCTACTCGGCACCTGATGTTTGAAGTTAATTAAAGAGAACTCTTCAGACCTATCAGTGACAGCAATGAGACATTTGCATGACTGTAATCATGGTATAATCTTATACAGTATGAGACTTCTTAGGTTTACTACTGGCTTTTCCACACTCGAGCCGAACTGCCTGAGTAGTCTGTAGGCTCCAGCCGCCTTCAGCACCTTTTCAATCTCACCTCTGACTCCTTTCTAGGTGCAAATCTATGCACAGAGAGACCTCACACCATCATTTGGTAAACCGTTCACATCATTTCTACCTGTGGCTTAGCCAGGAATGATAATTTGGAGATAACTAAATAAATTTGCTTTGCCAACTATACAATTTATTTTTTAAAAAGATTTTCTCTGAATGCCAGAA
The DNA here is from genome assembly GCA_011419295.1 of Clarias macrocephalus. Classification (NCBI taxonomy): domain Eukaryota; kingdom Metazoa; phylum Chordata; class Actinopteri; order Siluriformes; family Clariidae; genus Clarias; species Clarias macrocephalus. Next base: position 170,026 of record JAAGKR010000027.1, on the reverse strand, counting down.
TGTACAAAAAAAAATGTATTCATTATGTAGGGCATACTATTCCTGCAATCCCATTCAGAAATCCCATGAAACATTGAGGTATGTGCATGCATTTTATACATTTGGGGGGGAAAAATGGCATGAACATTATGCAATAGATGTCAAGACTCCTCAAAGTTGACTTCCCAACATTTACAGCATTTGGTAGACGCCTTATCCAGAGCTTTAACCACTGAGCCTGGGCCTTGCTCAAGGGTTCAACAGTGGCAACTTGGTGTTGCTAGGTTTGAACCTGGCAACTTCTGATCAATAGTCTTGATCAAACTTCCTTAACCACTGGGCTACTCCTCACCTCCAGGTCTTAGCTTTTCAGTTCGGGTGTTTGTGCCCAGTGTAGCTCCAGATTATTGTTCTTGCCGTGGTCTTCTTCCATTTTCGCACATCCACCCCAAAGATTTTATGCATCCTGAGATGCTTTTCTACTCACCATGTTTGTAAAAAGTGATTATTTGAGTAACTGTAGCTTTCCTAAACAAACTGTTAGGCGTGTTAACTTGACATTTGGAACATTTAAATAAACGTGAAAGATCAGTCAAAGAATCATAATAACTTTGTTGTTAATGTGCAAGGCATGTAATTTGACAGGTTTATAGTTAGAAGCACATAAAATTAGAGGTTTGAGTCAGGAAGGGCATCTGGGCATCTGGCATAAAAACGGTGCCAAGTGAAAATGAGCAGATTTGATGGTCAAATCTTATTCATTGAAAAAAGCATCAAAAATACTGCTGTTATTATCACCATCCTCTGGCACTAGGGGCTGCGGGATGGAAGGGGAAAAAAAAGATGTACCTCAAAGGTAATTGTATTTTTATAAAATAATCATTGACCATGCCAAAAGACTTAGAAGGAGAGCTTTTGAGTGAGAGGGGAAAGAAGGGTTAAATCCTTACTTTATTGGAACAGGGATACAGTGAGTGTCAGGTTGCTTCATCCTTAAAATTTCAAAGACAGCAGTAAGCAAGAACAAGGTCAAGCAGCAGACAGTGGGAACAACAAAGCTACAAACTGGCAGAGGGCGAAAATGAATCTCTACTGGCAGGGATCACTGCAAACTCATTCAAATGTCACTCAAAGACTGTAGGATGATATCAAGTGACCTTTAAACACAGTGGCAACCTGAAGCTGGGGTGAAGTGAGGATGGTTTGAATCAGGCTAGGGGCAGCGCTGACGTCATGTAAAGCCAGAAAAAAAGCCCTTCATCATTGAGAAGCAAAGAAGATCAAGGCTGAGATTTTATGAGAAGTTCCATAGGGAGTGGAGTATGAAGATCTGGAGAAAAGTCATCATCGCTGATGATTCCATTTTTCAGCTTTGGAGAGGCCTACAGTACAAACCACGATGTCTTGCACCAAGGGTTCTTCAGTAAAGCTGAAATTGGGTAGATTCATCTTTGTGAAGGACGCATGAATCAATCCACGTACAACATTATCCTGGAAGATCTCTGAATATGTTCCCCAAATCTGAGGATTGTGGTCATGATCCAGGCCACACAGCCAGGTCAATCAATAGATCGAGACCCTGTCATGGCCAACCCAATCTCCAGATCTGAACGCCATTAAAAACGTCTGGAACGTGTTTAAGAGGAAGTTGGATGGTCACCAAGCCCTCAAACAAAGCTGAGTTGCTTGAATTTTTTGCATCAAGGGTGGCATGAATTTGCCCACAGCAATGTGGAAGACTGGTGGAGAGCATGCCAAGACGCATGAAAGCTGGGATTGTAAATGAGGGTTGTTCCATCAACAACGTTTCCGAGCATTGCGTAGTTAAAACATTAGTACCATATGGTTTAAAACTTAACGTTGTTTTTATTTTTGTTGCAAAAAACAAAAACTACTGTAAATAGCAATCTGTTTATTTGGTATTTGGTCAAATCAGGAGTTTATCAAATAACACAAAACCCATAAAAAAAAGTCAAACCCAAGAGACTGTTCATTTTGCCATGGTTTCTTTTCTAGCGCTTGTTGTAAAGGTCGCGGTGTTCACTTGACTATACACGAATGTGAATGTTACGGTATGGAACTTAAGACGCACAGCACTAGAAGACCAACTTCGTTATTGTGTTTGAAGGAGCGTGTTAATCACATTTTCCTAATTGGGCTAAACATTAGGCTTTTGGAAGTAACAAGTCATTCGTGATTGCAGTAACCAGGATTAAATTGAGGGTCTCAGGGGAGAGAACTGAATGGAAAGCGGAGCTGAGCTTCAGTACTATAATTTGAAGGAAATGTAAATCATAGGCTGGCATAATGGTGGGAATAAATATAATGATAATAACGATCATGATGTAATACAGGGTAACAGCGCTTTACATAGACATGCTTTCATTTCTACCGTTAAGGTCTGGCCACTCAGTTGTAAGGAATAAAAACCTTTTGGATGTGTTATAAGAGGGGAATCGTTCACAACAAGGCGAGAGGGGAGAGAGTTATTCCTCTTATACTACAGGGATTTATCGACCATTTCAGTTTTGAATTTCTTAACAAAATCATGTTTAGCAATTTTGAGTTACAGGTGTGCAGGATAAGTTAGTTCCTGTTATCATTTATATCAAAGCAGCTACAGTCTAAACACTTCCTTCATCAATGTTTAATATCATCTTAATAGATAACAAAAAGAGTCTTTCAAAGTTTAATTAAATGTCTAATTTGACAGGTTTATACTGTAGTGAGTTGCACTGCTGGCTTTAGTGGCTGGAGGTCAGTGGAAGACTTCTCGTCTGTCTTGCAAAAGACCCGTGTTTTATATCCAGTGGCCCAAATCCAACCGTTTGATGCAGGTCCCAAGTCCAGATAAAAAAAAAAAAGAGAGGGTTGCATCAGGAAGGGCATCTGGTGTAAAACCTGTGCCAAGTCAAAATGTGCAGACTGAATGGTCAAATCGTATTCAATAAGGGTATATAAATAAATAAATAAATAAATCACTGCTTTGTCATCACGCATCTCTTGCAATGAGAGCAGCTGCATGGCAAAAAAAAAACAGAATCTTCCAAACGTCTGAGCGATCAACGATATTACATGTATCTTAGATTAAATATGAATTCATTTTCTTAGGAATAATCATTGTTTTTGGGTGAGGTTACTGCGAAAACAATTTTCACATTTTCCTTGCAAAGGCTAATTATGATTTGGTTCCTTTTTTTATTTATTTATTTTTTTATTTGATTCGTTTTCATGGTTTACTGAACAAGAAAGTAATTTAATTTTAATTAATACCTCAATAATTTTATTTATTACTTTCGACAAAGCCATCTTTGTTTTGCTCAATGAATTTAAGACATACCGTGCTTAAGACTTTTGTAAAGCACATTAAGAGAAGAAAAGAAAAACATAAAATCTACAGTTTTATCTACAGTCTAAATGTTCTCTTTTAGAAAGTGCCATATAGGCATGATTCATTTGTGGCACTTTGCTTTGGTTTAGCACGTTAACCACTTTATTCAAGAATTCTCTGAAATCCCTCTGCGGGTAATGAATGAACCTGTGGTGTTGGAAAAGCGCGCAGACGTCTTTCAGCTCCGTTATCGTTCTAGCAGCAAAAAGCCACTGTGTTGGTCAGATTAATTCCCTGCTTTAATTTGATTGGTGGATAAACAGCAATATTGTCAGTACTCGAGAGCAAAATCACGACAGCGGCACTACGGATGGACGATGGCTACATTAGACACTGCTCGTCTAGGTGTGGGTTATTGATTCTAGCTTTAGAATCACGTATTGTCTGGAAGAAGAAAAAAATGTCATGGCTTATTGTGTAGCTTTCCTGATCTCCTCTGCCCGAGCTATTCTCTGCTCCTGTTATTATTTTCACCTTGGATGACTTAAATGTCAGTATTTCTAACAATATACAGTAATATTAAATTAATCCGTTTTTTTTTTTTAGGTTAGTTCAGAAGCAGAGCAGTTTCGACCAAATGCATTAGAGGTCAATGCGCAAAGACCAAGACGAACTTCGTCACATACTGTAGGTTCATTTACTTTTGTCCTAATCCAGCCCGATATTAGATTGGTTCTTCATGTTCATGTGCCTTAGCGACAGAACATAATTCTAGTCTGGAAACTAGACGATCTTCCCACGGTTCTAAAATGTCAGTAAAGAAGCAGTGCTTTCAAACATACAGCAGAAACACAGAAATACAAAACAGAATGAAGTTCAAATGCACACAGAAAAATAACCTCTTCATTCATTTATTCAGGGTCACAGGGGGCGTGGAGCCTATCCCATGAGGTGGGGTACACCCCGGACAGGGTGCCAATCCATCACAGCCCACACACACACTGTAGGCAATTTGAAAACGCTAATAAATCTACATCTCTTTGGGACTTTGGGAGGAAACCTGAGTACCCAGAGGAAACCCTCCACACACACAGACCCAAGGCGGGAATCGAACCCTCAACCCCGTACAGTGCTAACCATTACTGATACAAATTAATGTGTAATGCTTTTAAATTTCTCTGACATTTTATTTTTACATCGAATAAATATCATATTACAGCGGTGATAATGACAGGTTAAATGTTTTGTTCATCCCTACGGGAGAATAACCATGCGGTAGCACTTTAGTCTGTCCAGTACGTTGTCCTGCTCATCTGTATTCTGTTCAGGAACGCTCCAGCTCCCAAATCTCTCAACGTTCATTCCAATAGCGCCATCAGTGCCATTGTGCCTGTCATCTCTTAGATCAGTAACTAGGCCGAGCCAAGTCTATGCCATAAATAAACACATCTCTGGCATATATCTGCACTGCAGTTTGAGTCCAGTTCTTGCCCCAACATCTCGTCTTGATTTATACCGGCTTTCTCATTCACGCGACGTTAAACATCACTGGAAAATAATGAGATAAGAAAAGAAGCCCTGTGTCTTTTTTAGAAGGTAATCAGATCGTTAACACATATATTCACATAAAAAATGCAAAAATCACTAAGGATTATTATAGATTTCAATATTTAATGTAAGCATATTTCCAAGTTTTCCTTTAAAAACAGGTGCTTGGATAGTGGGAGAAATCTGGGAGAGCAGGCCGACATTTTTGAAGTTCGGGAAAGTTAGAAAGAAAGAGACATGTGCGAAGAAGCCCTTCCCTGCTCATTAAGAAAGAAGCATGGTCTCAGATTGCCTGTTACTGCTGAGGCCGGGCGCACTGCAGGATATTTTGCATGGTGTTTGCAAATTAGAGTTAATGGTTTAGGATGTCGGTGATACAGACCTGCGCGCCACTCCAACACATGCATAATGCGGGTAAAATAGTTCAGCCTGACTGATTACATTTGCCTATATTGTTTTTCATAAATAGTTAAAACCAGTGTGAAGCAAGGAGGCGGTACTGATTTAAACAGTTCTCTGATGTTTAAGGAAACGCTGCTGAAAAATAATCTACCTCCAAAAAATGTCACGACTCTCAAATTAAAAACTTTCTTCTTCTTTGTGAAGCAGGAACAAGTAAAAAAAAAAAAAAAAAAGAGGTTTAGACAAAAAAAAGAGAGATGCATCTCATATTGTGCAGATGGGAGACTGATGAAATCAGCAGCAGCCCCTTAGTATGTGTCAAGCCACGTCCCAGTTTGTAACCTAGCAACCATTAGAGAGTGAGACGAGCCTGAGTCTCCTATAGCTTACTGTACAGTGTGTTAATACACAGAATAATCTGGAAGCATCAATTCACTCCTGTCCTAATTCTTTCAGGCAGGCATTAGAGTTCAACTCAATCGATGCTCATGTGCATCACGCATCATTTTTTTTCGGAGACGCATATGTTTTCCGAGAGGTTTGAAGGGCACTTCCAAACAAGCCTGCACTCCGTGCTCTGGACTGGCACGTTGCTGCAGTAACCATCCCCACCTGAACTGCAGAGGGTTTTTTTTTTTTTTTTTTTTCTTTCCAGCTCCCTCACCCCTGGGTGGAATATGCATCATACGGAGAGAGGTTTGGTTGTTTGTCCATGTGCCCCCAGCCCTCCTGAAATACCCCAGAGGAAAGTAGTGTTTTTTCTTCTTCTTCTTCTCTATGACACTGCAAGGCTGGGAGTAAGACCACAGTGCAGATGGAAATTGTTTTATTGTTAATGTGGACATGGAGTGAAAAATTGATGTTATGGTTCCTTCTTTAAGAGGACTCTTTGTCGCCTTGGAGGCACTTCCTGGATTCCATAAAATGATCCATGACAAATACTTTTAATCATTTCAAATTGAAATATTGTCTATATGGTTTTGAGACTTTTTGTGCTAAATAACCAGGTTGATGACATGTTTATTTGTGGTACAAGAAAGGAAATGGTACTCCCTCCGAAACCAGTTCCACTGCAGAACTCTCTGGAATTGGTTCTTTGTTGCTTAGAATTTAACTAGCAGTAAATGTTTTATTTTGAAGCTAAAATTGTGGTGGCATAGTGGCCAAGGCATTGTCGCCTTGCAACATTTAAAACTCTCCCTGTAGTTGGTGGGTTTCCTCTGGGTACTCCGGTTTCCTCCCACATTCCAAAGAAATATGGTGTATAGTACTGTTCAAAGGTTTTGAGCCATGCCTCATTCCTTCATATTATTCGAAATGTGGATTAAAATAAAGAAATGGGAACAAAGGTTTTACTGCGACAGGCTGGACAACTATTCGTCAAGACTACATAAAAATTAGAAATTCTGCCACTTTGGAAGCAAAATATGATGAAATGAGTTTTTGCACAGTACTGTCCATAGCATATGATTAGGTGTAGGGCTGCACGATTTGATAAATAAATAAAAAATCACATTTTCATAATTTTGCACTTTTGTCAAAATTTTTATTTAAACTGCAGTATGTAATTATAAAATTTGGTATGAAAATATGTTTATTGAGTCTAATAGCAAAATACCTGGACAAATGATATCATTAAGAGGATGTTTGCCCATATTTATTTATTTATTTACCGGAAACCCACCAAGCACGGGGAGAACATTCAACCTTCATGCACACGGAATCGGGTGGGAAGTAAACCGGACTCTGGAAAGACAAGGCAACAGGACTAACCACTAAGTCACCAAGCCACCAAGACTCACTCACTCATCATCATCTATACCACTTAATCCTGTATTCAGGGTCACGGGGGGGGGGCCTGGAGCCTATCCCCCTATCCAGGCCTACCCCGTGACTCTGAAAACCCAGGAGACACAAGGCGGGGTACAATCCATCGCAGGGCACACACACACACACACTCACACACTCATTCACACACTACGGCCAATTTGGGAATGGCAATTAACCTAACCTAACCGGAGTACCCAGAGGAAACCCACCAAGCACAGAGAGAACATGCAAACTCCATGCACACAGAGACGGGAATCGAACCCAGACCCTGGAGGTGCAAGGCGCCAGTGCTAACCACTACACCGCCGTGCCATCTAGCCACCAAGACATTTATTAAAAATTCCCACATTCCACATGTTTCATGCAATCCTGTTAAGGTGCTGAAGTACTATACGTATGTACTGTATAAGCAGAAGTTTTTATTATTTTTTTTAAGTAGATATTTTTGGCTGTTTTTCAGCACTAGACACATTTGATGAGTTTACCTATCGACTGCTTCACATACTGTACGTGTTTACTTTCAATTGTAAACCAACTTCCCTTTCAGCCATGCTGAGAAGCACAAATCTTACACTATTTGTCATACATTAAAACCACCATCCTGCAACCCTAAGTACTGTACCATGTAATGTGTTCATCATTAAGGACTCTTAAGTCTTTTAGCCCAAAAGACCCCCTCCTCTTGAAACAGAACTGCGTTTTTTTTTTCCCCTCCTCCGTGTATTCCTGGCCATAGACATAAGATTGATCTGTCAGGTACTCCACTGCTCCTACCTAAAATTAATCACTCGACATTGTCAGGCATTAAAATGCCACAACCTAGTTTCAAGATGTTCGGTACAACATCGCCTCTGCTAATTTTAGTGGTGTGAATGGCAGCCTCAGTCAAAACCTTCACACCCAGTAGATATTTATCTGCCAGGAAATAAGATGAGTTCTGTTCATGGCTGTGTGATATGACTAGCACTGTCTCGCCGCTGATGCATTCATGTTGTCTGCCTATTTATATCATTAAATCTAAGTGCGGCCCTTTAAGGGAATGCTATACGACAAATATTATTAGGAAAATCATTACCTCGTATGGACTATAAATGATTAGCCTGCACGACTGCTCTGATTGTCATAAGATGAATTGATCTGCTATTCAGGACTCGATTTGTGGGGCGGTATAAGGGAATGCGCTTCCCCTCCCAGTCTAAAAGCACGATTACAGAATGATCCAATGTTCTAAAACCGCCCCTTCTTCCGTGTCATTCCGGATTAAGGCTATTCTGCGCGAACCCTGTCGTTGACGTATCAATTCTTGGTTTTAGCTTTAAGCGGCAAGTTGCTTTTGGCGTTCCTTGACAGGCCTGGAAAATTGAAAACATATGGACGTTAAATTAACTCACTTTAGAAACATCAGAACATCAGTGACTTTTAGTGTTGCATGGTTGTTGGTGCCAGATGGTCTGGTATGAGTATTTTGAAACTGGGATTTTCGCACAGAAAAGTCTCTTGAGTTTACAAAGGATAGGGGAAGGGGGAGGGGGGTGGGGTGGGGGGACAAGCATTCAGCTTAAGCCAGTGGCAAGTAGGTGGAAACGACCATAAGAAACTGGCCAGGCTACAGTAACACGAATAACCACTCATTTTTTATTTTTTCCATCCGTGCCTGTTAATGACATCTATCTGTAACGAGAAGCTTCGTTTTTGCAATGCAATTTATTTATGCCCAATTCACTCTAGGCTCGGAACAGCAGACAGGAAATTGCTGTAAACAAACCCAGAGCGCGGTAAAGATTTATATCGGAGTGTGCATTCTATTCACAGTTTACCTCTGTGTATCGCTGCAGCGGTGCTTGACTATGTATCCACATAAAACCCGTATCAGCAGCTCTCCACTGACACAGTGAGGAGCCAAAAGCTACTTGTGACTCTGTAGTTAAAGGTGTAGTAATTGATTCTGGAGAAAGACTGTTGATATTTGATCTCGGAAGCTTAAACAAATGCATCGTTGCCGTTCACTGCTCCTTCAGCGGTTCCACCTGCGACAATCATGGACGGGCGTTGCCAAGGCAACGAACACTAATACCTGAGCTACTGTAGTTGGTTAATATTAATATACAGCTTCATTAAATAAATGACATGAAAGCACACTAACTTACTAGTATCCAGTCAGACTGTAGTCAGTTATATTATATTATTCTGGAATGAACTGATTCTTAAAATAAATGCTAGAAATGAAATCTTCACCTAAATTTTTAAACATCCTGCGTTAAAAGCTGCTCATTACATCTTCGGCTAAACTCCAGCTGGGAATTAATGTAACGTTGGCAGGCTACAGCCACTTTCGGATCGCAAAGCTGACAGAGCTTCATTTTTAAACAATGCTTTGGCCTCTGTATCGCCGCACCACGTAAAGGGATTTACAAAACGGCCCGTGCGTTATATACCGTACGTATGTGCCGAGTAACAGGCGGTCTGCCAAAAACCAAGCTCGACTTGGTCACACAAGGTTTTGAAGCTCAAATGAACTTAATCATCAGATCATTTAAAGAATGCCATGATTGCATAATTATTTACCCGTATCCATGAGTGAGTAATTTAATGCTACATGATACACACATATACCTGAATGCTACAGTAGCTAAACACTACCAAGGAGTACAAAACAATGCTGATCTATTGGTTGTGTGAAACAGCAAAAGTAATGGTACCCATCAGAAATTCTCATCTTTGCCCGTTTATCCGATAGCTTCTATGTTCTTTGGCTGTTTACCGGATATGCACGTTAGCATGTTTCCAAATCTATGGGTGCATCTTTCACTGACCATCTGATCTCCACGTCACTGACTGGCTGAACCAGCATCATGTAGTGCGGTTCTACCATTTTGTTTATTTCACATTTACAGAGCCTGTACAAGCACCAGATTGTTTTTTTGTTTTTTTTTCAGTCCACACACTGAAAGGAGGAGAGCTAGTGGACCGTGCAGACATATTGGCTGAATTTAACAAAACGTGTACATCGACAGTCTTTCTCCAGAATCACTAACTGTACCTTTAAGGCTGTGCAGAAGGATGTGAGGTTAAAACCTCTGTCGTTCCATCAATTAAGACTCTTCAGTTTTCATTAATTAAAACTCTTTCATTTGAAGCTTTTCAAATTCTTAAATGAATGCATATACTGTACAGTACATAACAAATATTAGTGAGCTTCTACTGTATGCAGATAAACTGTCATTGAATCTTATGCATGGCAGTCTGGATGGACTTTAGCATGAACAGTACTCACCGGCTCATTGGTTTATTCTGGGCTCCACAGTTTTGGTACAACATGCTTGTCGGCGGATTGTCTATTTTTAGGCTCTGTGACCCTGAGCAGGACCAGCATAACCTGATCAAAAAAGAAAAAAAGATGACATTTTCAAGCAGGCATTCAAGCAAATAATTAATCTGCAATTGCAAGTCGAAGATTTGCAAGTAGTTTTTCAATTTCAGGTTTGCCTCTACTAGTCGTCATGGAGGAAAGCATGGGTTCAGAGTTTAATGCTAGATCAATCATTCTTCCTTTAAATACGACTGTAGATGTTTCGTTTCGTTCATGGATGAAGCAATAGAGTTATCAACCTGTTCTGAGATCCGGACGCGAACACTGCAAAGTATTACAGTGGAAAAAGCAGGACATGATTCAGGGACTAGTTTCCAAAACATGAGCCATGTTGGTGTTTATAGCAGATGCTCTGTTGTGGCTTGTTGCAGCAAGTACAGTACAATACGGTACATGCATTACACACAGACCAGAGACTAGCAACAGAGGTCGAGTAGCAACTCTTGATATTTAGCTTCTAAGGCATCAGATTTTTTTGTAGGATTTTTTTTTTGGGGCTTTTTTTTTCCAGTCCAGTCATTATACATATCCTGTTTTTTTTTTTTTTTTGTTAAGCACCCACAGTGGTTGGAACAGACGAGAGGGGAAATAAGGTTGCTGCAGAGGTCGGTACATAAACAACCAATTTTTTTTTTTTTAATGAGGAGTGGCTCAAGACTTTTGTACATTACCGGTTTTTTTTTTTTTTTTTTTTTAACCTGCTCTTGTTTGAATTGACAAGTCGATAATGGAAAAAAAATGGGCAGAGAAGAGCGTGTTTATTTTCCCATGAATCACACCGAGAGCTCCTGTATATGTAAAAGCAGGAGCCAAAGAAACCAGGAGCAAACAAACAGGGAGGGCAAATTCACAAAACTACATTAAAAAAGAACAGTTAGACAGTCAGACAAAATCGCAGCCAGTGAATGAACAAAGTTCATGTTCTGATTGAGCGTACAAATAAACAGGAGCCGTGATACCGTCACTAGGACTAAGACCTCGCTATGAGTTAATGAAAGTTCAGGTTCAAGTTCAAGACATGAGAAGCTGTGCAAGTGTTTTCAAGTTTATTATACTGTAGAACTTAGTCACGTGACTGATCCTGTAGCAGAGTTGTGACAGAGAGTGTATTATGGGAAATCCAGTCTGTTGAAGTGGATAATGATATGTTATGTAGCTTGTGTAGGGGCAATTCGAAACTGAAATATATGTTGAGTCAGTGGTTGTAGTCAAACATGATAACATTACGTTGCCATTATTTGCACTCACTCATCGTCTCTACCGCTTTATCCTGTATATACTGTAGTGTCGCAGGAGGCCTGGAGCCTATCACAGGAGACTTGGCGGGGCGCATCCCGGACAGGGTGCCAGTCCATTACAGGGCGCACACTATGCGCACTGTATCACCAATTAGCCTTATCTGCATGTCTTTTGACTGTGGGAGGAAACCCACCAAACATGGGAAGATCACGCCACGCACACAGATCTGAGGTGGGAATCGAACCCAGACCCTGGAGGTGCACGATGACAGTGCTAACCACTAAGCCGCCGTGCCGCTTTCATCATTATTTACAGCCATGAACTAATTATTAATGATAATCATCGTCACTATGCAGTCATTAGTTGTATATCAGGTTCTTTCTAGGTAAGATATTTTATGTCTGATTAAATATTTCTGCCCTGGACATTGGGTTACATCAGCACCTGTTGGATAGATTTCCAGTAGGGGTTAATCACAATACGAAGATCTCTACCTACTGTAGATAACATTCTAACGTAAGCTTGACCACAAAGATTTTATAATTAAAATCATAAATTCCGCCAAAGATTATCAGCCAGGTTGAAGTCTCACACGTATCTCTCCCATCTGACCTTTATGCTCTGCGCAAGAAACTGCAGCTAATGTTGTTGTAGTCGCTCTTGCAGATTTCAGCTTGACAGCCCCCGACGGTTCCCAGAGTCACCAGCTTTCAGTCGATTTGTTGTCCGTCGCCAGCCCATTGTCTCTTAGGAGTGCGTTCAGAAAACAACAGAATTTTCACCTTTGACACGGGCTTCCGAATATCTATAACGCAATAAAAGCGACAGCGTTCAGACATATCAAATCACCGGTTATCTGAAAAGCAGCATCGATCCTTTGTGTAGGAAAATGTCTAGGTAGTTTGCCCCCTATTCTTTCCTCTTCTACAACAAGACATGCTGTGCGAGCTGTTGTTCCCTCACAAAGGCGGTCTTTAGAGCGGTGCCATTTCAGCCAGCTGCCCCTACGTCCCTGCCACTCTCCCTCGGAAAGAAAGAAAGATGTGCGCCCCTCCCGCCCTGCCTCTGTCTCCTCACAAGGGATTTGGAGGTTGACACAAACACCAGGATGACTCGAGCCCTGTTTGTGTTGCTGCATCGCTCTGACAGCACAACCCTCTTTCTTCTGGAGTTCTGAGCTCTTCTATCTTTCTATATCTTTCCCTTACACACAAATACACACCTCATTTATCTCCATGCAGTATTGCAGAAACAGGTAAATAGCCTTGAGAATGAAAGTTCGTGCATGAGCGTATGGGGAAGAGACTCGCTGTGAGAGTTCTACATAGGACGGCTGACAGGCAGACAGCTCTGCAGCAGAGAGAGAGAGAGAGTTGGTGCAACCAAGGTACAAGAACCAGAAAAGACCAGATATGGGGGGGGGGGGTAATAAATACAGTACAAGATACCCTAAAGCTACTACACTACGGTTAGGGTTACGATAAAGGTGCATTCTGGATATTTATTGAATGATACAGGAGATGTTTTGCATGCAGAAATAAATTCAACAATGAATGAACAAATATTCATCCCCTTGAAATTTTTCAGTTTTTTCTAGTCTAACAGCATGAAAATAGAAAAGGCCCTAATATGGATTATGACATAAATCTACACAAAATAATCCATGACACTGAATTGCACTGAGAAATCAATATGATACTTAGAGGGTTTCAAACATCCTTGAACTTTTTCGGCAGAACATGCAGAATTTTTCCCAGTTGAGATTCTTGGCTCTTCTTGAAGTCACTTATCACTAACTGACTTATACATTACTTGCAAAATGTTAAGATGTGTTTAAGAGTTACCTAGGATTCCACTACAAACCGTGCCGATCACATGCTGAACTGTCTAAGAACTGTCTAAGAACTATCATGATTCCTCAACCCTTTGTTATAAAGTACCTACTTCACATCACCATTTGCACTTAGCCGTATGCAGTGTATTATCTATTACAGCGTATTACCTAGTTAAGATGGAAGGGTCGATTCAGTAACATCTCGCCATTCTTGAGTATAGCAATTCATATATCCAGAATCGATTTTTTCACATAAAATATATATCTTGGCACCTGCTGTTGGCATCGTGAGAAGAATATCATATATGCTGGTCCCTGGTCATTCCCATTCCTACAGTACTACTATTTAGTAGTTTAGTGCAGAAGGTTGGATGTACCTGGTAGTATCTGTTTCAGCATACAATTTAGTCCTCTACTTCAGAGGGTTGGGTTTAGCTATTATAGTTGATTCACCCCTTTCACCCCCTCCCTACTGTACTGTATATGAGAGGTTTTTACGAGCACTCCATTAGGCACAGGTCAACTCTAAACAGATAAGTCAGCATTTTTGTTTTCCTTTCGCATCCTACGATCCATTATGAAGAGGCAAGAACCATCTAGGAAGTCTACAAACAAACCACTTACACATTGCTACACTTCAGCCTTGAATAATGTATGAACTACGACGATGTTTTAAGTCATCGACTACAATTCTCATTTTCAAGCACATTATACAGTATTTTCTATTTCATTGTATTTATTTATTTATTTATTTATTTATTTATTTACAGTAGGTTTTTACCTGCAACAAGCCCTACTGCATTCTGCGAATGTCATAAGACTCTTTACATTTTCCCCAATTTTGGAATGAAAATCACGAACGAACATGCGGATAGCCGTCTTATTCTTAGACACCATTGTTTCCATGGCAACAAGGCATCTTATAAACAGAACCCAGAATGTGTTCTATTCAATGAATATGTTTATTTAGAATTTGTGGATTGAGTCTCCAGTGTCACTTCTTTGCAACACGTTAAGCAAAGCTGTTATTTCTGTCTTTCTGTCAAGTTTTCAGAACAATGACATTTACGTTTGATGTTTTTTTTATTACCATGAGCTGTTTATAGGCACGAAGAAAAGAAAGTCTAGTTAGGGAATGACTGTTTATAGTTGTTATAATAAGATGTTTTGGACATTTATACATTTATAGTGTGTATACATAATGTGTATTATCAAGAGCAGCAGTTTGAAATTGCTACGTTTTCGATATCTCGTTACACTGGCAGCTGGAATTTGATATAAGAGTCAGCAAGCGAACCGTTTTTTTAGCATGAAGTTGATGTATGGAAGTAGAAAAAATGTGAACGTATACGTATTTGACTGACATTGACAAGGGCCAAATTGCGATGGCTAGAGGAGTGAGTCAGAGCAACTCCAACACTACAGGTCTTGTGGGATGTTCCTGGTCTGCAGTGGTCAAGACTGACCAAAACGTGATCCAAGGAAGGAAAACCAGTGACAGGGTCATGGTCATGGATGGCCAAGGCTCATCATCTTATATATATATATATATATATATATATATATATATATATATATATATATATTATGTATAAAGGCACCTAAAGGCATCGCCCAACCACCTTGTTGATTTTTTTTCGTTCTTTCTTTCTTTTAGCACCCTGTCCGCTGGGTGTAATTCCCTTATTGCGAACCACATTAAACCTGTAAATGCTTATTAAGCACCTGTTTATAACTGCCATGTCAACAAAGTTCCACTTTCTCACTGATGTGTCCAGGGACTTGAAATCTGTTCGCTCGTCACTTAATTTCTAGCTGAATTCTTTAGCTCAGGATTTTTTTCCGTCATGTACAATAATGTCACAATTGGAAAATTGCAAGTAGAAACAGTACAAGGGCTTTCTAATACAAATTACAAGCCGTTTCTCCAGCGCAATTTGGTAATGAATTATACATGAACAAATGCTGCATGATCGTACCTCACCCCTTTCTGTTACAAACATGTAATCCATCCTAAAACGGTGCTTTGAATCTAGTGATAATATAATTTGACAGTGGAGTAAAGAGGAGGCCTCTGATTATACTGCCTGCTCTGTCTGTGTCCATAGTGAAAAAGCCAGTCCTTTTGTAAGAGTGTGAGTGCTACTGTAGCAGCACCATTAAGAGACAACGTCTCCAGAGATGGAGTGAAATGGGAAAATAAACATGACACTCTTAGGCACATAAGTGTTTCTTAGCAAAGACAGAGGTTCAGCATCCCAGATGACTAATCTGGGGTTTTATTTCTGCGTTCACTCTAGTTATTGGTGTTTACCGCAGGTTCTGATGTGTGTGTGCGAGTGTGAGTGAATCTTGTCACCGGTTCCCTTCATACCACAAACGTACAATCATCTAGAAAAAGAACCTGCTAGTCAGCATCCACTCCTGACCGGCAAACAGCAAACACTGTAGTATTCTGTAACGTCACACAGGCCAGTTTAATTGTTGAATGTGCAGAGGTGGGTAGTAACGAGTTACATTTACATGAGTAACTTTTTGAAAAAATTTTCACTTCTATGAGTAGTTTTACCTCACCATATTTTTTTACTTTTACTTGAGTAGACTTGTGAAGAAGAAACGCTACTCTCACTCCGTGACATTCGACTCCACTCGACTCGTTATTTTTCTAACCATTTATTCTTGCTACACTTTAGATATTCTTTGTTTTTGCCAGAGAAATGCAGCCGGTGGATCTACCACGTGACTGTGTTCCTCCAATCAGATGTAGCAACAATAATCACATGATTCCGTTTGACCAATCAGCCGCAATAACAATAACCGCACAGAGTCACATGACCACACAGAAGGGGGGAGGGGGCGTGTCTTCAGCAGTGGTAGACAGTGAAGCAAATGTGCACAGTTAGTTTAGATGTTTTACTTAATGTTGCAATCTTAACATATATAATTAGCAAATAAACTAGAGGCTACAAAATATATAGAATTTTATTACATTTGTCACAGGACACAGTTTATGGTTAAGTGAGACTCTTGTACACATGTTCTAATGTTATTTTCTATCTGCTGAGTCATTTGCAGGGCGACTGAATATACAGTATAACTTACACAGGAAATAGTCGACACCGTTCAAACATACATATGTTACCTACAGTAGGGATTTATTTCAAAAGCTTTATACTGTGAAAAAAGTGAGATTAGAAAATTTGGGTTTCTTATTCCTTAATATGCTATTAAGATATTTAGTTTTATTCATTTATTTTATTAAATTTATTTCATTTATTTTATTATTTGGAAATGTCAGAATTTGTGCATTATTTTATCATTTTGTCTGACTGCTTACATAATCTCTGAAAAAATAAAATAAAATAATAAATCAGACATTATGATGGAACAGTTACTCAGTACTTGAGTAACTTGAGTCTTTTCACCGAATACTTTTTAATTCTACTTGAGTAATATTACTTTGAAGTACAGTACAGCTACTCTTACTGGAGTACATTTTTCGGCTACTCTGCCCACCTCTGTGAATATGCAACAATCACTTCATGATATTATGGATGTGCTGGAATCGGCACTTTACTACTTTACTACTTTACTTTGTAGTTCCCAGAATGCAGGTGTGATCGGTGAGGACTAGCGCACACACACACACACACACACACACACACACACACACACACAACACACACATGCTCCAACTCACCTGATTACTGATCACACACCTGGATTTAATTACACACAGTATTAAAAAAAAAACACAGGTCTCACACACACACACACAGACACACACACTGTAAAGAATTCGCTGTGTTGATCATCTTCCAGTGTATGCCAAACTTTATATTATTCCATGTTGATACCCTGGTTTTGAGCCTGTTCTGGTTTTCCTGTTTCTTGTTTTGTCTAACTTCAGATCAAGATAAAACATAGCTAAACATATATCATGAAAATAAACCGATGCACATTATTAAGATGCTTTTTGTCAAGTGTTTTTTGATGTGCATATAAGTACATTATGGAAGGTCTTGGTTGATATAAATTTTCCTTCTATGCACACATCCATGAGGTTTGTTCCCCAGAATGCAAGTAAGTACAGTAAATGTAGATGATTGGAGACAAATTTAGTAATAACTAGAAAATGACTGGAACTAGCCACATGGCTACGTCTGATCAAATAAAGTGCAGCTCAGAAGCTTCTTCATACGAGTGTCAGCTGAACTTTTTGCATGGAACAAGGATTGGGAAAAATCTGGTCCCAATTACTTACATTGTCATCCTGTTTCATGTGACAAAAGTCACGGTCGATATGTAAAGGGGGAAAATTCATACCAACTCATACCTATTGTTATGTACTTATATGCACCTTGATTTTGATTTAAGACAGACCTGACCTGTCCGTTTAAGTTGAGAAATGAATGTCAAAGAATCAGCAACAGTGATTGAGACTCATGAAAACTCAACATTTAGTTGGTTATAGCTTACATATGAGCTTCATACCCATGGGTAACATTTAGAGTCAGCAATTTGACTTTGGAAGTTAAGGGGTTAGGTGTATTCAGATATGGGTTAAACGCAGTTTCCTGGGTGTGTCATTTGGATTATGCAAATCACCTACAGGACATGCAGTTCACTTCACGCCTCAGAGATCGGCAGAATTTTCATGAGTAGAAGCGTCCGAGAGTTTCCAATACTGTCTGGACTGCTGCACATAACCTTATTCCACAAAAAAAAAAAAAACTGAACAAAGACATTGATTTCTTTTTTTTCTCTCCTCTTCAAATATAATATGGTGTAATATAAAATCAATAGAGAAAGGATAAAAAGATGCAGATATATAAATGAAAATACAGTCAATTAATAGGAAACAAAAAATAGTTCTATCTGTGAATAATTTGGTCCTTGAGATAAGCAATGTCTCTGAATAAGATGATGTCTCATCTGATATTTTTAAAAAAAATCCTTTCATTCACTATAAATGGAAGATATTATTAATTAATCAGTGTTGCGGCTTCAAACTGTCAGAGAGTGACAGTGGACTTAATACTGGTCGATGGTCAGAATCATGCAGAACTGCAGCACGCTCCTGTTTTAGACAGACTCCTCCATGTGTGTGTGTGTGTGTGTGTGTGTGTGTCCCTCCCGAATAACTTCTCAAGAGCAATTAAGTCCGCAGTTGGATCTGATGTCTGAATAACAATGTGTGCAATTTTGGTATTACATCCTCACAGATCATCACTTTCAAGATTCTAAGGAGTTTAAGCACAGAGCAAGGTTAACACCATGAAGCTCTGTGACTGGGGTGGAGAGCATGAAGTCCTATTTTTTTTTCTTGGCCTTTGACCCTTTTTATGCTAGGGGACAGTAGGTCGGATACATTGAGCCGCTGGTACAGGTTTTACTCAGGATGTCCTTCCTGTTGCAACGCTCCCATTTCCTAATTGGGCTTGGAACCATACTGCATGCGGTGGCGGGGTTGTATGCGGAGTAGGGTTATGGGCATTTAACTAGTTTATTATCAAACTTGAAATAAAATGTAATAATAAAAAAAAAAGGAATAATTCATGACTTGGCAATCGCTGCTGCTACTGGTTCAAGGTGAGGGTCTATTTCCAACCTGGCTGTTACACAATCTCTGTAGGGAACTGGAAGCACGTTACACATCCTCTAAAAGGCATACCCCCCATGTGGCTCACAAGCATTAGCACTACATAATTTATGGCAGCAGCATTATTATTTCATGCGCTTACCCTATATGTGATGCCAGGGCTTGCACTTTAAAAAACAACACGTGGGCCGGTTCTGAGCGAGCTCTGCTGTTTTGTGCTCGGCGTGAAGACGTTTATGGTGTGTGCTCTGGCAGTTTCATTGGTGTTTTGTGCTTACCTTTAACCTGGCACACAGGCAATTTCAATTCACAGTATATCTTTGTTTTGGGGAAGAAACCTTTTTATGGGACCTCGCAGTGGATTCTTGTTCAGCTGTAAATCTTTTCTATTAGTTTTTTTTTTTTTTATGTTTAGAATATACTTCTACTACTCTTTGGCTGGGATGTATAGAGCTTGTATCCACAAGACAGATGAAGATTAGAAAAAGATCAGGTACCCTGTGCCTAGTTTTGCCTCCGATTCTTGGTCTTATTTTATATATATATATAATTTTATTTATTTATTTATTTATTTTTGCTCAGCACAATTGCAAAAGGAGTTACTATGACTGAAAAAGAATTTGCTCCTGGTGGCAGATAATTTCGTGCCAAGTTGACCGTCTGAACTTTAACTGTTCAAAGAAAACCAATGGAAAAGAAAATCTGTCTCTCTACTTTCTTCCATCACGGAACAACCCCATGTATACACCCTATTTTATCCGACAAAGAGTGTGATGCACCCGTTTCTTTCACTAGCAAGTATTTACTGTACACTAATATATAATATTTCTCCCAAATCAACCTCCCAGATGGAATGTCAATAATCACAGCTTCTGCAGAGAAAATGCCGACCACTCAATGCGACCACTGTTTATCTGCTCAAAGACACGTGAATAAAAGAACATGTAGTCCAACATGATTTAAAGTGTTAAGTTGCAGTAGAAAGGTAACCTGAGTCCATTAAAAAAAACTTAAATGTCAGTAGTCATTGTGATAAGATCGGAGGGGAACATTCGATTGAAGTGACGACCCGAAGCAAAATGACATAAAATCAAATCATATTCCCGTGTAGATATTCCTTCACTTCACCAGCTCCCCTCCGTCAGCTTTGCAAAAGGGATTTAAAACAGCCCTGGTGACCATATGCCATGTTTCAACAGCATGCTCGTGGACAGCTCCTGTCAAGATAAGGCTTTGTTAGCTCTGAACATTATCTGACTGGCTTTCTACTCAGCTCCTACGCCTTTCTCTCCGCATTTCTGGATGCATCATCTGTTTTCTACCCCTCTTCCTATACCTCATCCCTTTCCTTGTTCACTCTCCCATGAGAGCGGTTTGAACTCCTCAGCAATGTTCTCAATTGCCCAGAATGCACCTTGGTGGGCCAAACCCTGGCTTGGTGTGTCACATCAGATAAACTCCATTGTGCAATCAGCAGTGGCAGGCTCAGCACCTCAGCGCACTCTACAGGAACTCCACTGTGGTGTGGGATATGCATTATGGAAATGGCGACTGCGAGAGGACATTAATTAGACATTTCGTCTCTAGGCTGGAAGTGAAGCTTGTATCAGATGTTGATGAAGAGCATTGGTGTAAGGAAAAAATAATAATAAATCCAGCAGCAAAACAGTTACAAAGTGATGTACCCTTTTTTGGAGATTATGAGAGGTGCCCAATAGCTACACCCCTACTGAAACACACAGTTCTATTTCCAGGGTTCCTCTAACCTCTTGGAAAAAGGAGGCTTGAGAGTTCTTTTACCACAAGGCAGGTGGTAATGCTGCAAGACCAGCGTGGGGTATTCACAACTTATCGCAGTCCAGTTTTGCCCTCTTTTTGTCTCACCAATCTCTCCTCCATCATGACCTTAAGGGTTCCAGATACAAGCTTCAAAGAAGTTAGAAAGAGTAGAAAAAAAAAGAGATGGCTGCAAGCTGAGCAGAATATTGAGGTGTTTTTTTTTTCTTCTTTTTTTTAAATCAGAAAACCAAACCCATGCTGCTCTAGGGAGCACAGCAGAGAGGAAAATGGAGATTAAAGATAAGATACCAATCAGCCAAATGGATTGAGAGTGAGAGATCCAAGGATGAAGGTTGTGAAAAGAGTGAATGAGGTCTGCTAGGAAGAGAGAGAGAGATGAAGGCAAAGAGATATGAGGAGGGAGACGGAAGAGGAGACCTAGGAGGCTTCGTCTCACCACCTTCCCACTCTATTCTAGTCGATACAATCTTCACCTCTAACCTCGCCTCATCACCTCTGGGCCGTTTCCGGGAAAATAAAACGAGCTCCACTGCGTTTCTGCAGTGATTTACTGTATTTAGATCCGTATCAGGTTCCCTCTGCGCTAAAGTGAGTGATACGTCGAGCTCCATTTACTTATCTTAGCATAGCTTGTTCGAGATCATACCGGAGATTGTGATGGACTGATAGCGGGGAAGAGATCAGCCAACAGTCGCGTACTATACAAAGAAAGATCCAGTGCTGACACTTTCTTTGTTACTGTTCTCAGTTAGAGAAAATGGTGGGAAGAACACTTTTTCAGAAGATTTGCAGGGTCAGCGAAGGCGAACGTAGATTGTCTCGGTGCGACGGAGGTTAGACATATTAAGCAACATATCACCATTATGTAGTCAAAAAAAAAAAAAAAAGAACTGCTTCACCGGCCCATATTCTGAGCGAAAGCAATGGAGTGAAGAAGAGGCTACGATCCAGGCGTTGTTCTCTCATCTTCTCAGCTAGCACAAGGGAGACCAGCGCAAACACACTGTCAATCACCGAGCGCTTCTCTCTTTCTTATATAAAGCAGGAAGAAGCACCAGACGCACTGTGTTGCCCTGGGCTGTCAATCAAAGCTTTAATGTCTTGCTCTTCTTTGTGAAGAACTGCTAATCTTACAGTCAGACTAGAAGTGAGCACAGTGTAATTGTAGTCTCCCACCTTGCTTTTTTTTTTTTTTTTTTTTTTGTAAGAGCTGGATTCTTACTCTAATTGTCACTGATTGTGTGTGCAGACGTGCCAGACGAAGAGGAAAAGGAGAAAAGACTGCAAGGGGGCAGCACAGGAAATATAGAGTCCATAGGTACGGCGTATCCCAGCTGCCTGTCTGAAACAGAGGCTATTTTTACTAGATGCAGTATTTTCATGTCTGTAAAGGATCACCTAAACAGGCAGCAATGCACTGGCCATACAAGAAAAGAAAAAAAAGGCATGCATTTTTTTTATTAGCGTTTGGAATATATCATTTCAAACTGTTAAATGTTAATGGAGTGTTGCAGAATGACCTAACAGCCACAGAAAGGAGCGAGCTGGGAGAGTGTGACAGGAG
This sequence comes from Clarias macrocephalus, assembly GCA_011419295.1. NCBI lineage: Eukaryota > Metazoa > Chordata > Actinopteri > Siluriformes > Clariidae > Clarias > Clarias macrocephalus. The sequence goes on along the minus strand of JAAGKR010000027.1, from coordinate 147,527 downwards.
GCAGTGGTGTGTCCAGCATTTCAGATATGAGAGGTACAATGAGGGAACAAGATCACCACTATTTGCATTAGAATATATGACTTGTTCCTGGAAGAATACAAAGTGACCTGCTACCTATCGATTATCTCGAATCCCCTTATTCAGGAGCTTGGCTGGTTTCCCAGTGCAACAAGCACTGTTCATGTTTTGAGGTCACGGTATGTTCATTTGTTTGTTATGTCTATATGCGTTCATTTCAGCTTCTGTTTTGTCTCCCCTGCTGACCAGTCATTCTTGTTACCTGATGGTGTCTCTGTGTTTTTTTTTTCATAAATCAGTAATATGTTCATCTATTTATAACTCTCTATTTCTCTGTCTTGTCATAAAGTCATATCATGCGAGTCCTGTTGTTAGGCGCTGCGAATGGTTTCTTGATTTTTGGTTCGTCTGACCGTGGTGTGTGTCTTAGTTTAATTTTGTGTTAAAGTTGGACGGTGGCATGGTCTTTAACAAGGGTCGAGGGTTCGAGCCCCGTCTCGGGTCTGCGCGTCTGGAGTCTGCATTTTTTTTTTCTGGTACTCTGGTTTCCTCCCACAGTCCAAAGACATGAGTTGTAAGCGAATTGGCATTACCAGGTTAACTGGTACACTTTGTCACCAAAATGGCACTGAGTTTATGGACTTTTATCCTGCTATTAGTCACTGTACTATACAGTGCCATAATTGTCACTAGGTTCATTTTTGCTCTATAGTTCCTAATATTCGAGGGATTTGGTCCAACAACACTACAGAGCACAGGACTAATAGACCTGTCAGAGAGGAGGGGAAAAAAAAGTTTTTATTGTTTTAGAGCTGAAATGATTTCAAAGAGGAAACAAGCCACACTGTCCCATCCATGGGGCCACAGGCTGAAAAGTCATGTCTATGGCTACAGTTATGGTTATCAGCCATATCATTATGACCACCTGCCTAATATTGAGTAGGTCCGTCTTTATGTTGAAACCTTTCACATTTCTCCTGACACCTTTCTATCACAACCAGCATTAACCTTTTGCTCATTTTAGGCTACGCTACAGTAGTTTTTCGGACTACACTGGCCAGCCTTCGCACCCCATGTGCATCAGTGAGCGTTGGCCGCCTATGACTCTGTCGCCAATTCACTGTTTTTTTTTAAATATTTTTTTATTTTTTATGACTTTTAGTACGTCCTGACCACTGTAGCCTGAAAACATCCCACAAGACCTCCAGTTTTGGAGTTGATCTGTCCATCACAGTTGGCTAGCCATCACAAATTGGCCCTCCTCACATTAGCTACAGTTTTACAATTGTGGCAGGATGTGGGTGGGATATATTGGGCAGCAAGTGAACTCTTTTTTTCTGAAGTTGATGTGTTGGAAGTAGAAAGAAAGGGTATAAGGATTTGAATAACTTTGAAAAGCGACAAATGGTGATGGGAGGAGGACTCGTCCAGAACAACTCCAAAACTGTGACTCTTGTGTGATGTTTGCAGGCTGCAGTGGTCAAGACATACAAAAAAGTAACCCAAGGAAGGTAAACTGGTGAACTGGCAACAAGGTTGTGGTGAACCAAGGCTCATTGATGCACATGACAAGTTAAGGATGGCCCAGTGTAATCCGAACGAATAGAAGAGCTACTTTAGCCCAAATTTATGAAAAGTTAATACTGCTTCCAATAGAAATTTTTACTGTTTTGGTGGCAAAAAGGAGGGACCTGCTCAACATTTGGCGGGTGGTACTGTATATGTACATACTGTATATATACAGTATAGGTTGTAGGTCGCATTTGGGCAGTCGGGTGTGATGTATATTTTCAGCACGGACAGCAACAGGGGAGGCATATGGTCTCTGAACTCCTGTGCCTCCAAGCATAAAACTCTCATGATTAATTAACTTCTTAGAAGAGTTCATTAAAATAACCTTAATTAAGTGCATAATTAATAATACCCTTACTGAAAAATGAGTCATGGCAGCTGGACCTCTAGTTGTTGGTTCCAAATGTTTCACTACTCATCCAAGTAGCTTCTTCAGATTAATATTGTTAGGGATTCCAAGTATACGGTATAGTCCAGGGCCGTTTCTCAACCAGGCTTGTTAGCTGGACAGTAGAGAATGTAAGAGAAGAAGGAGAGCCATTACAGTGTGACAGTCACAACAAGCCTATTCAGGTCATTTGAGCAACTGCCTTAAACTATAGAAAGTATTTGGGCTCCCTATCCAAACGTTCTCAGACTGAAGAAGCTACAGTACTTCAGTGAGTAGTGAGACATTTCGAACTAACGCCATGACCTACAATCCTATATTTCCGAACAGAAGAGCGTGTTCATTGGAAGACTTATGTCGCAAAGCTGCTTAACTGACAGACTCAGGAAATCCTTTGTCCACAGAGACATTTGGCTTTTCAACACATCTTTACAGGGGCATGGGAATGTGGACTGGGAAATTTAGGCTTTAGGCTCTTCTGCTATACACAGTAGATCACGGTGCTGCACACATAACTCGCTCATCTTTTAGCTTCAGGGTCTGCTCACTCAAGTATTACATATTATGCCAGTACACATAGACCCAATCAGTTGACAGTTATTACCATTTGCACTGTTACTTTGTCATAAATACAACTGTACAATTGCATTCCACTTCATTTCACTTATTGTTATACATTTATTCTGTTTTCATTATTTGTGACTTATATGTTTCTATATATATAGTATTTATATTAGTAGTACTGTATATTATATAGCATAACCCAAAACAGTTTATCAACATAGACGCAAGACAAAAACTGAACCAAGGACAAGACTATTTATAAAGAACCTAATGAGCCACCTCGGTCCAGGTGAGTGCTCCCGTCACCTGACCGAGGTGCATTCTGGGAAACGAAGTCCAAAACAAAAAGAGTCTCAGGGTGCAAGGCGCCCCCTAGGGGTTAACCCTGACACGCTCACGTTCACAGTGTGTCTACTGATTATATGTAAGATATACAGTGTGCAATTTATAAACCTGTCTTTTGATTATTTTATTACTGTCTTGTTACTGCCATCCATCCATCCTAGACAGTTGAGAATCCCTCCTAAAATAACATGCATCTTTGAGGGGTATAGGGAGCACTGGGTGTGAAGCATCACTTTATATCTCAAGATAAAGCTATACTTTGACCATACTCAAAATGTGTTATTGTCACCAGAATAGCTGGAGAGCTGGCTCTTACCTAACTGTGATCGTTGCCAAGAACGATGAAAGTTCTTTTCATCGTGATTCCGCTTCACTTGAGGGGGAACTGGGAACAGAATACCAATGCTTGAGCGCACAGCCCAAAATGCCTAAGCTACTCTAAAGCTAAAGCATGTGACTACTGTAGCATCCTGCCATCACCATGCCTGAGGAACTACAGCACTAATGGCTGTGTGCAAAGATCACACATGCATATTTCCAGTTCCTGACTGGGATCTGCTCAGTTTTTTTATATATATATAAAATAAAATAAAAAAGTAGTGAAATGAAATCAACTTACAGTAACTCATGGTGGAGTTTTAGTCTCTGTAAATGAGTGTTAATGGGATTGATCTTAGCCGGACCTCTGTGTTTGGTTCTCTAGACTGAACAGACTGAAATGGATTTTCAATGGAACATGCACATCAGCTCTATAATTTACTCCACGGCTCTGCAGAGATCTTGCTAAATCGCTTACTATCACGGATAGCATAGCAAAACAATTTTAATAATATATTTAAAATCCAGATCTAGCTTCCATCATCAAATTAGTAGTATTATTAATTACTCATTCCCAAATTCCCAGCTATAACATCTGGGCATTGTGTATTGTGAGATGCATGACTTCAACAGTTTACATTTTCAGAAATACTCAGGTGGAATAGTGGTTAGCGCTGTGTCCTCGCACCTCCAGGATCGGGGGTCCGAGCCCAACCTCGGGTCTGTGTGCTTGTTCTCCCCGTGCTTGATGGGTTTCTTTATCCACAGCCGCAAGACATGCATGGCTTCCAAACTGCCCGTAGTGTGTGCATGTGCATGCTTGTGCACTGTGATGGATTGGCTCGCTGTCCAGGGTGTACCCCGCCTACAGGAAAAGTGGTATACAGGATGAGTAAGTGAGAGCGAGATACTGTAGAGACAGAGAGAAAAATACTCAAACCAACCCGTCTGGTACTGAAATCAGGCCCCCGTCGTTATCTTTAATGCGAACATTAACTGAAACTTTCCGTCTGTGTCTACATGATTTCATGCATTAAGCTTCTTACGCATGGATTGGATAATTGCACGAATGACAAGGTGTACAGGTGCTCCTAATGAAGTAGCCAGGAAGTGTATATGGAGCACTTCAATTATCTTGATCTGTGTTATTAGAAGGGACAGCACTACAATGTAGGGGCTAATGTATGAAATAATAATAGTGCAGCAATAAAATGCACAAAATAGACAGGAAGCCTGAGGACCTCTATTTCTCTTCACCATATATAATTATTTCATCATTTATATTTCATATATTTGGGGTATTTCTTGTTATAATAGTTATATACTTAATAAGGTTATATATGTGTGTGTGTGTGTGTGTGTGTGTGTGTGTGTGTGTGTGTGTGTGTGTGTGTGTGTGTAGGCAAATGTAATCTCAGTCTAGGGCAATGATTTTAAAAGAATGCCGCTGTTTGTTCTTTACTGCAGTAACACTGAACGGCATCTACTGTACTTTGCACCTTCATAAGACATTCTTAAAAGACAGATGTTTGATTCAGATATTTTTGAGAACAGTTTTTCTCTGTCGGTTATTTTGTTGTCAGTCCTTCTACAATTTTTCAAAGTGTCTTCAAGATACTTTTTATTCACACAAAAAAAAAACTAAGAGCAATGTTTTTCCCGTTTCTCTCATATGTACTGTAAAGACAAGTGACCTCTAAATCCTCTAATATCATCACCATGGTAGACATAATTTCATACATTTTCCATGGCTTTATAAAGGTTAATGCATTGTTTTAAATAAATAGTATATAGGCACAATGTAGGTACCCTTAAACGTAAGGTTTCCTCCGAAGTACGGTATGCGCCAAAATATACGGTACTGAAACTCGCGCATCTCGAACGCTCATGTGTGTTTGTTGATAGCTCCAGTGACATGTGTACCCAGTAGTGAAAAGGAAGTTGT
>JAAGKR010000027.1:0-142357 GCA_011419295.1 Clarias macrocephalus | reverse complement strand
TGTGTGTGTGTGTGTGTGTGTGTGTGTGTGTGTGTGTGTGTGTGTGTGTGTGTGTGTAGGCAAATGTAATCTCAGTCTAGGGCAATGATTTTAAAAGAATGCCGCTGTTTGTTCTTTACTGCAGTAACACTGAACGGCATCTACTGTACTTTGCACCTTCATAAGACATTCTTAAAAGACAGATGTTTGATTCAGATATTTTTGAGAACAGTTTTTCTCTGTCGGTTATTTTGTTGTCAGTCCTTCTACAATTTTTCAAAGTGTCTTCAAGATACTTTTTATTCACACAAAAAAAAAACTAAGAGCAATGTTTTTCCCGTTTCTCTCATATGTACTGTAAAGACAAGTGACCTCTAAATCCTCTAATATCATCACCATGGTAGACATAATTTCATACATTTTCCATGGCTTTATAAAGGTTAATGCATTGTTTTAAATAAATAGTATATAGGCACAATGTAGGTACCCTTAAACGTAAGGTTTCCTCCGAAGTACGGTATGCGCCAAAATATACGGTACTGAAACTCGCGCATCTCGAACGCTCATGTGTGTTTGTTGATAGCTCCAGTGACATGTGTACCCAGTAGTGAAAAGGAAGTTGTTTCAGTGCTGTATATTTTGGTGCACACTATACTAATGACTAAATGGTGGATTGGCGGATTAGTGGTTAGCACTGTCACCTTGCACCTCCAGGCTCTGGGTTCGATTCCCGCCTCGGGTCTGTGTGCATAGAGTTTGCATGTTCTCCCCGTGCTTGGTGCTTGGGTTTCCTTCTGGTGCTCCGGTTTCCTCCCACATTCCAAAGACATGCAGATTAGGCTAATCGGCATTTCCGAATTGCTTGTAGTGTGTGAGAGAGTGTACTATATGGGTGTGTCCTGCGATGGACTAGCACCCTGTCTAGGGTGTGCCCTGAGTCTCCTGGGATAGGCTCCAGGCCCCTCACAGTCTTGTATACATTATAGATAAAGGGTGTTTTAACTTTCATGACCAGAAGCCACACAATACAGTTCATTCTGTCCACTTTTAATGTGACTCAATTGTATTGCTATAATTACATCATTGAAAAGCAACATACTGTGATTTCTTTCCTCTTAATAGTATGTCTTGGGACATTGTGCTAAAAATTATTAAATTGTGTCATAATGCCGAATACTTGATGTGCTTTTGTGTGTGTGTGTGTGTGTGTGTGTGTGTGTGTGTGTGTGTGTGTGTGTGTGTGTGTGTGTGTAGGCAAATGTAATCTCAGTCTAGGGCAATGATTTTAAAAGAATGCCGCTGTTTGTTCTTTACTGCAGTAACACTGAACGGCATCTACTGTACTTTGCACCTTCATAAGACATTCTTAAAAGACAGATGTTTGATTCAGATATTTTTGAGAACAGTTTTTCTCTGTCGGTTATTTTGTTGTCAGTCCTTCTACAATTTTTCAAAGTGTCTTCAAGATACTTTTTATTCACACAAAAAAAAAACTAAGAGCAATGTTTTTCCCGTTTCTCTCATATGTACTGTAAAGACAAGTGACCTCTAAATCCTCTAATATCATCACCATGGTAGACATAATTTCATACATTTTCCATGGCTTTATAAAGGTTAATGCATTGTTTTAAATAAATAGTATATAGGCACAATGTAGGTACCCTTAAACGTAAGGTTTCCTCCGAAGTACGGTATGCGCCAAAATATACGGTACTGAAACTCGCGCATCTCGAACGCTCATGTGTGTTTGTTGATAGCTCCAGTGACATGTGTACCCAGTAGTGAAAAGGAAGTTGTGTTGTGCAATTGTTGTTGGAAATGGGTCTCATATTTCGCTCATATGGGAGTGGTCGTGAATGGGGACAGAACAATTCCTTCCCGTACCCGCCCCATTCCCCCCGATCTTACACCACCTGGCATGCCGACTTGTTCAAGGAGTCTGCGGCAACCTTCGTTCAGGGAATCCGGGTTGAGAATCTGCATGAACGATGTGAACACTGTCTACAGCGAGGTGGTGCACATACACCTCGAACACTTACTGTACATTACGCATACCATGGATATGGTAGTTTCTTTCAGGAGATGACAACAAGGCAACATTGTTCATATTTTCATTTCAGTGCTGTATATTTTGGTGCACACTATACTAATGACTAAATGGTGGATTGGCGGATTAGTGGTTAGCACTGTCACCTTGCACCTCCAGGCTCTGGGTTCGATTCCCGCCTCGGGTCTGTGTGCATAGAGTTTGCATGTTCTCCCCGTGCTTGGTGCTTGGGTTTCCTTCTGGTGCTCCGGTTTCCTCCCACATTCCAAAGACATGCAGATTAGGCTATTTCCGAATTGCTTGTAGTGTGTGAGAGAGTGTACTATATGGGTGTGTCCTGCGATGGACTAGCACCCTGTCTAGGGTGTGCCCTGAGTCTCCTGGGATAGGCTCCAGGCCCCTCACAGTCTTGTATACATTATAGATAAAGGGTGTTTTAACTTTCATGACCAGAAGCCACACAATACAGTTCATTCTGTCCACTTTTAATGTGACTCAATTGTATTGCTATAATTACATCATTGAAAAGCAACATACTGTGATTTTTTTCCTCTTAATAGTATGTCTTGGGACATTGTGCTAAAAATTATTAAATTGTGTCATAATGCCGAATACTTGATGTGCTTTTGTGTGTGTGTGTGTGTGTGAGAGAGAGAGACATGTGTATGACATGAGATTTATCCATAACAAAAAGAAAATATTAAATTGCACTTCTGTTTATTGCCTGCATTGGAATAACATAATTGCAACCAATTGGTTTGAAGTACGCAGCAATTCATTCTCTGTTTGCCCACTTAAACCACTTCAGGGTTGAATTATGGTCTGTCAAAATTGGGCCTGTAGCATTGTAGTGGCCCAATCACAGAATTACAATTACCGAGTGGTGGTGGTGGTGGTGTCTGCACTTTACTTCTAATGCTCAGGGTGTTTAGGTGAGCCTTTTATTGTTGGATGCAGTGTTTATTAATTCATGAGGGGAAATGAGTGCTGGAGGGAAATGTAAAAGGAGATCATCTGTAACCATTTTTGCAACCATTTTATTCAGGCTTCAAATTGTGTTTTTTTTTCTGCTTTTTAACTGGCTGTAGATCCACCAATGTATGTTTTTAGTGGCCTGGAGTAGGCATGCTTAATGCTGTAATGTGAGAAATGATTGAAAGGAGGAAGGAGTGGAAAGAGAGAGGAGAGAGAGAGAGAGAATGCATGAGGCAGGCTAGAGAAACATAAAAGCAAGAAAGAGGGTGTAGAGAGATGGGTACTGGAACATGACCTACTTCGATCGTAATCGATTGAGGTTTGTGTTCGGTATGCGCAAATGGGAGGCTGACTGAATCCTGCCCCAGCAGCACTTCTCTGAAAGAGACAAGGTCACACTGTTTGCAGCTTTCCTTTCAATAACTCTGTCTCTCTCACTCCGTCTAAGCTCAGGACTATTGGGACACACTCTCCGGGGCACCACTTTACCGGTCCGAATGATAAAGTACATGAGATCTGACAGTTCCATATGTTGACAAGCTGGAGGTGTCCAAACCAGAAGGGACATTGTCATAGCACATGACTCCCACTGGGTCCCTTTACATACTGTATACCGCTGTCATCACTTAACACTCCAGTGAAATTGTGGCACTACCAGGCCTTTGCCGGGCATCCCAGGTTTACGTGTGGACCTAAAACACCCATCATGAAAAGATTATGAAAGTTGTAAGGACATTGCTGCGAGGGTGAATTGGACATTAGATGTGGGACACACAGTGCTACAAGGGCCACTTCTGTTGTTTTTTTTTGTTGTTCATAAAAGGAGTGTTGGGCTTCCTTATAGAAGGTCCAGGTCAGGTTTAATTTTAACAAGTGGCTGGAAGTGTGAACATAGCCTTCAGCTAAATCATTTATAGAAATGGATGTTACAAATGGTTCATGTGTAAAAAAAAAAAAAAAATTTTAAAAAGGTTTGTTAAACGCTCACTCACTCACTCACTCACTCTCACTCATCGTCTATACTGCTTTGTCCTGTGGTTCATGTGTATTCAGGGTCACGGGGGGCCTGGAGCCAATCTCAAGACGCTTAGGGCACGAGACGGGGTACACACTGGACAGGGTGCCAATCCATCTCAGGGCACATACACTCACTCACACACTACGGGCAATTTGGGAACGCCATTTAGTCTAATCTACAGGTCTTTGGACTGTGGGAGGAAACCGGAGTACCCGGAGGAAACCCATCAGAAAACTCCACGCAGAGAAGGGAATCGAGCCTGGCTAGGAATCGAGAAATGATTGAAGGGAGGAATGATTGAACGGACCCTGGAGGTGCAAGGCGACACTGCTAACCACTACACTGTTGACTATGACATTTTTTTTTAAACGAAGAAAAAGGTGTCACAGTTACTGTATGTTGTAGTTAGCACTGTGACCTCGCATTTCAAGGGTTGGTTGAGTCCAGTCTTGGGTCTGTGGGCATGTAGTTTGCATGTTCTCCCCGTGATTTGACTGGTTCCTTCCTCTGACTCCTTCTGAGATTGGCAGTTCCAAATTGCCCATAGTGTGTGAGTGTGGGTTCCAGTGCCCTGTGATGGATGGCATCGTCCAAGCTGTACCCTGTGCCATGCTCCATAATATAAGCGGTATAGAAAATTAATGAGAGAGAATGAGTGAGTAGTGCGTAGTAGATCTGTTCTGCTGCTTTATTTTTTGTAATGTTTAGTTCAGTACGCTGAGGTGCTTTGCTGGACGCACCAACATCCAGACATCCCTGATTTATAGGACACTTCCAGTATACTGGGTTGGTGAAAATTAACTAGGCAACTTGTAATGGTTGTCGAACTTGAAGTATTACTGGCATCATGATGAAAACAGTCTCTAAACAGACAATAGTAAAAAGGATTTCCCACATCGGTAGTACTTGTGCAGAGACAGTGTGAGAACTGCAAGACTACGTCCGGAGACAATAACAAATTGTCAGACTGGTTGATTTCACTGGTGCCTGCGTTGAGATTTAAGGATTTGCTTTTCACCTTCCTATGTAATAAAGTACATGCACAATTTGTTTCAATAAATCTGGATTAGAAATATGAACTTCATTATCAATTTTTAATGCCTACTTACTTTCCAGCCACGTTGCATATTATGCAGACAAGCCTGAGCTAGAACTTGTAATTAAGGTGAGCCATTTCCGTATCTTTCCACCAAGTATAAACACCACTATGGCTATTGATGTTTTCCCGCGCAGACCGCACTGGCTGAGGTCACTGATACAGTATCTATAGGATGTTGAGAGCGGATGCTTTCGTTCATCTGACCAGTCTCAGTCATGCCACGTCACCACGTGATATAAACGTTTCTCAGTAGGAAACATGAGAGCTTTATGGTCTAATGTGAGATGTGTCACATTAAGCAGATTTGTGTCACTTCAACCTGGTAATGTGAGCAAAGCCTACGAGTCACGGATGGAACAAATGAAATGTATTGCACAATAAGTTGCCCCTTACTATGTTAGTAAACCTCTTACAGGTAAACATCTTGCGCTCAAAATATTCTTCAATACTCAAAGATTTATATGTGTGTGCATGAAATTGCAGTAAAACCCATTGCTATGAACATGTTTAAGAACAAAGCATCAAAAAAAAATTACCCTCCCAGCTTATCTAGCAACACCCACTTGATATATAATACAAAATCCACGGATCATCCCTTCACTTCCCTTTTTTCGGCAAACATCAAAGCAGAGCTGTCAGAGGAGGAGACACGGTTCTGCTGGAAAAATTCGATCTCTTTGCCCAAGTGGTTGTAAGTCCCTCTGTGGTGCCGAAGAAGTACCCTGCAGTGTCCCAGTTAGCTGGAGAGAACCTAATAAGACGGGTGTTAATTGTGTTTCTCTCTGTAGTCTCTTCAGCTACAAGCTGCCATCGGACAATAGGTTTAGATTTAATTTGGACCTCCGAGTTGGAGAGGCCATATGTCTCACAGCTGGACTGCTCAGTGCTCAAATGAGGCTGTGCTCTTGAACCTGAACCTGCTTTTTTTTTCCCAGTGCTTTTTTTTTTTTTTTTTTTGCCCTTAAATACCCATTTCTAAATTCTAGCATAATAAAAGAAAAGGCAGCTGGATTTGTTAAAAAAAAAAAAGGTGGCTGTTCGCCCTTCACGAAAAGTTTTAATCTTGAGATGCATGTACTCGTTTATGCCAAGGAAAATCTTGCACGTCTATCGGAACCTTCTGTAGATTCTCATGAAGTGGACGAGGTTGGATTTAATCACAAGCTCTTTATTAAACGAATGTAAATCAGCAGGCTGTAATCACAAACAGTAGGCAGGTCAATCGATCAGGCAAACAACACGCGCAGGGCTCAACTCAAACAGAAACAAAGCAGTACGTTCAAAAGCAGAGGAGACGAGTACAAAGAGACGGGTTGGAGGATCTGGCAAAAGAATTGTGAAGAGAAAAAAAAAACGTGTAAGGATCACCAACATGCAAAAGGAAAAGGAGGTACGCCTGCTTGCTTGTGGAGATTTCAGCACTTGGGACGACTCACTTTTGCTTCTGTAGATCAACTCATCTACTGTAGATTTCATACAAATGAACTCCAGTTATATTAAATCTTCTGTTGGCCATACTCTTATCAGTGCTTTCTGTATAAGGCTACTGTCTCCCCAGTTACTTCTGTGCAGGTGTGAACGTGTTACATCAGTTCATTTGGGGCAGCATGCAGTGATTCATTTTTGGATATCTGCAAACAAAATTTGGAGACGAGACATGGATTCATCACTAGGAGTCTGAGAGTAAACAGCAGCGCATGGGACAGAAACATCCTGAATCGCCGACCAAGAAAAAGTGGTTCTATCAGCATCAAAACCAAAAGATCAAAACCCAAAAACCATCAACCATCAGCAGGAGAATGTCAAGGGCCAGTATTGGAGCATTAACAGAAAATAGGGTTCAAAAATCAAGTGCTCGTTGGCTAAAGCCAAATCTTCGTATCAGATGAGGAGGACTTCTATCATCTGCTGTGATCTTGCATGACAATTCTGTGCAAACTGTTGACGCTCTGCAAAAGTTTTGAGCTGTTAGAGCATCCTCCCTATAGTCCTGATCTCGCTCCAATTGAAAGCAGTGCCACAAGGACATAGATTCATTTCTGATGAAGAAGTGGAGACAGTGGTGCATTCGTGGGTTTATGAGGAATTACGAAAGCTTGTTGACAGACGAACAAAGTGTATTGAAAAGCAAAGAGACGATGTATTTGTCTTGCCATAAACACAAAGGACATACTATGCTTTTGGCATGATTTCTGCTAGCTAACATGTAATAAGTCAAGCGTGTATGCAACACTAACAGGCTGAGAGAGGGGGCAGACTGTATCACCATCTATCGTAGCGGAGACTGAGACTTCGGTCAAAAGAGGTATTCCTCTGCTGTGCTTATATAGTGGAATAAGGACAGGAATCCAATTAAATGGCCCAGTCAAGCTATAACCATAGCTTAACTTAACTGTGCATGTAAACGTTCAGACTGTAACACCATTAATGCTGGATAACCCTACTATCTGGTGTCACACCTTACGTCTGGCTCGGCTCAAGGTCATTTAATACAGATTACTTGCTTTAAAACTTGCCTCTGGCTTGCCCATTAGATGTCTAAATCTACATGCAGATTTCTCTACATCTGATTTGTAGGTACTGTATGTGTCTATTGCAGAAAGTGTTGCATAAATAAAGGCAAATTAAATTATGCTGCATTATGTAGCAGCTCCAGTGTTTTGGGGTGTGCACCCAATCATCGACTATACAGTTAAGTCTTTCAGCAGGCAAACTATTATCTAAAGTCCTGCAGGTGCATTGTTCGACTCTCGCTTAATCAATGGTTTCTGTTCTGCTTCTCCCCTCTGGGGAAGGTTTACTCAACCGTAGTCACCGGTAACTGGGTTCTCGACTTAATGAATGGTTGGAATTTGTAGTCAAATGGAATTCGATAGCAGTAATTACACACAGGAATCCAGAGTCGCTGGATTTTATTTAGTCTAGTTTGGTTTTTAGAGCCACATTATACACACACACATGGTCATTGTACTGCATGTGAGGGGGGTCATTTATTACCACAGCTTGATTTAGTGTGGCTTCGGTCTTCGGGCTCAGCTTGGCCATCTGCATTTAAAGATTTCCACATCCCTATGGACATTCAGCGGAGTGTACAGCGCCGGTGGAGTCAGCAGTAAATATGCAGTATCCTCAAAAGGAATCTGGAGTCGTATTAAGAGGTTGGTCGAATGCTTATTCTAGCATTGCAGTATAATTCAGATCGCATCATGAGGAGCTTAAAAAGCCTATGGGGGCTTTATAAAGTAAGAGGAGCAGTTGGCTCCCCAGGGCTAAAAATAAATGTGTGTGTGTATATATATACATGTATATATGTATTTGCCCCCATGCTAATTCTTCTTGTCTTAACCTCTCCCTCACCTTCCTGGCTCTCTCTTTCTTCAAGCAGCTGCTAAATTCCCATTCCACTTTGACAAGCGATGAGCTCGATTTAATTAGAGGCAATCCAGAGGACAGGGAGTAGAGCTGCCAGGGTTTTACCTGTCATATCTCTAGCACGGATTTCTGTCAGGCAGAGGAAATACTCGTCAGCTCCAAACCTGTTCTGCTAAACCTGTAACATCTTCACTTAAGCACCGGACACTGAACGGACCTGATGGCACTATTTATTTATTTATTTATTTATTTATTTATTTGACGAGCCTTAGGGGAAGCTCCGATGCGTAGGGGTATTGTAATGTAGCATTTAGCCACATTGATCACTTAAGCTCAGATTGACACGATAGGACTAATCTGTCACCTCTGTGCTGACTTATTGCCCCTCAGAGACATAAGTTGTGACATGTCAATCAATTAGGCTTGACTTTTAATAGTTCATAATTTAATAGTTAATCACTTGTGCTTGTGTTTTTTTTTGGGGGGGGGGGGGGTGAGCATTGGGAATAGCTAATTAAGATGACGTTACATAGACCAGCCTTTGCCCTTTAAGCACTAAATGATTATATGTCAGACATTTATGAGCTTTTTTTTTGAAGAAATTATGAATGTATGCTAAATCCAGTGCTTGAGGGTCCTCAGACATCAATATACACCGTTATTTAAGTTGAGTGGGGGAAGAAATGCAATCAAAATCCGCCAAACCCAACCCAACTACTCTTTCTCTCTACAGAAAGCTTTTAAGACAAATATGGATTGTCTATATGTAGTAAGCACATGAGCAGGGTTTTTACTGAGTGCTTCATGTATTACTTTGCACTAGCTTATACAGCTTCATGATTTACCAGTTTCTACACACCAAAGAGAGTGTGTGTACATGACGGACTTGCTTTACAAGAATCGGCGGGTTTCCGTAACAGCCTAGAAAAATTCGAATGTACATTTTCGCAACAGTTAATATGCTGTTTAATTATCCGTCCCAGTGGTGCTGTAAGTGGGCACTGAAAGGAGACGAAAAAACCTGTTACCATCTGCTCGTCATGAATATATACTGTGGGACAAGTGGGTTCATCATGAACAGTAGCGGTGAGCCTTCACTGGTGGCGGCAAGACCGAAATTGAGGTTTATGTTATCTCGGAATTCCATCTGATGGCCAATAAAAGGCAGCGAATTGGAAAGGTCCTCCATTTGACCTTCATTTGGCATACTATATGAACAATGGTGGGCTATCCACCTGGGTTCGGGCGTTCATTTTGTCTTCGCTTGTTAGATCTTTTCAACAGACTTTCTCCGCCGGTTCTATTCGTTTTATACATTATGCAGACGTTATTTTTGAACAACTCGCGAGCTCAGTGAAACATAAACAAAAGCTGTCAGAGGCGCATCCACAGAGGCCTTCATCATGCAGCAGCGTGGTGCCTGAAGCTCCATGATGCCTGTGCAGCCTGCTGGAGTGAGACCTGGTTTGTTCAGGAGAACGTTTTTATATTCTTACCCAGGCCTGTCATTTATCAAGACAGAAGGATGGAGTGGGGAATAAATGTTTAAAGAGCATGCTGGTATAACTGTATATATACTACATTTCATTCTTTCTTCCGATGTCCTGTCATCCTTCGTCCCCTCATCCCCCGGCCTATACTATAGGTAAGGCCCGGCCTGCGTGTACACATGACCTTACTTCTGCCATGCTCTTCGATGCGATTTTTACTTCGAGCTGCGAGACCGGCGGTAACCTTATGCTGATTGCAGACTTGCAGCGAAAGCTAAATTGATTTGTATTCTGCAGTGGAGCTGCGCAGCTTCACTGCCAATCCGTAAGCTGCGTGCTACTGTATACCAGTCACCTGCAGGACAATTGCTCTGCTTGTATCTGTTATACTTCTTTTTTTTTTTTTTCCGGTAAATATTTGTTGAGATTTTAGTGCTGTCGCCTTCTTCTTAAAATAAGAGCATCTCTAAATGAATTACATTTACCTTGGGAATGCAGAAGTTCTTCATGTCTGGGGGCTGTTTTGTTATGAATCTGAAATTAAGTTTTCTAGTATACACTTCACCGCTGAAGGGTGAGACTGTGTTCCGGAAGCCTGGCAGTTGATGATGTTTCTTGCGTGGTGGGAGTAAATTTTTTTTTTCCCGAAATTCTGTTTTATTCACCTGCTTATCAGCATGGTTGGTTTATGCATTATGCTTACACAAACTCACATGCTCATTCACACACTGCGGGTAATTCGGGAACGCCAATTAGCTTAATCTGCAGATCTTTGGACTGTGGGAGGAAACCGGAGTACTCGGGGGAAACCCACCAAACATGGGCAGAACATGCAAACTCCATGCACACAGACCCGAGGCGGGAATCGAACCCCGGAACCTGGAACCT
Source organism: Clarias macrocephalus (assembly GCA_011419295.1). Lineage (NCBI taxonomy): Eukaryota > Metazoa > Chordata > Actinopteri > Siluriformes > Clariidae > Clarias > Clarias macrocephalus. Next base: position 131,489 of record JAAGKR010000027.1, on the reverse strand, counting down.
AATGGAACCTGGAAACTGCTAACCACTAATCCAACGTGCCGCCATCTTTTGCAGCAAACAGAGTACTGGGGACAAAGAAGAAAAAAAAATGTTATCAGGTGAAATATGCATTTTGCAGAAAGACAAGAAAACTGTACAATATTCCCTTTACTTTATAATCACTGTGCAGACTCAGCGCTCATTATCAGCCCACTTGGTTGTTTGTATTTGAGAAGGAAAACAAGGAGAAGGAGAGAAAGATAGACAGAGTGAAACGGGTGTCAGAGCAACAGAAAGAGAATTATCAATATCACTGTTGCCTCACTCATGTTTACCAAAGCGGTCCTTCATGGACCTCTCACCTTTGAAGCTTCGCTTAGTCCCCAGATGGACAATTATTTTCTCTCATAGAGACATCCTACCCATGTCAATGAGCCTTCCACACACTGCAGCATCAGCCACAGGCTCTGTCTCTCCTCCTCTGTTTTCCTTTTTTTTTTCTTTATCCGTCTTTACCCTCTGCCAGTCTCTCCCTGTCTTTCTCTCTCTCTCTCTCTCTCTCTCTCTCTCTCCCCATGTCTTACAGCGTAATCCTTGTCCAAACAATCACCATCTCCCACCATTTAGATCAGAGGATGCCTTTTATGAACAGCCCCCTAATTCATCTTTCATTTGCCTTCTGTGATTTTTAATCCAATTAGCACAGAGCTTAATTGATGGCCCGATAGGAGCAGTGCTGGCCTCTGTGCAGCCTGAAGCTTTTTCCCAGTGTTGTGGCGCATTGTGTTTTCAAGGGGCAGCCTGCTGTGTGGCCGGGGAGAGTTTGATAAGATGGCAGCAGGATTGTGAATGTGAATGGCAATGGATGAGAGACTATTGGGGTGAGGTATTCATGGCATGAGTGGCGGAGCCCACCCGAACACAGGAAAAGGCTGCTGTTTAGAATCCCCAGCTCCATACCACTTTGCCTTAGGCATGCTGGGTAAAGTGGGCAGGCAGCCGTGTCTGGGGAAATGTTAGATCTGCACTATGTCTGTTTTTCCTCACATGGGTCAGAAAAGCTGTGTGATTACCACCAGCAGCCTTCTTGAACTGCAGCTAGGAGCCTACAGTGGGTGGGAAATCGTGATTGTGGGGTGTTTGGGGGGGGGGGGGGGACTTTTAGACGACATCTTTTGCAGAAACACGATGTGAATACACCCTGGATGAGATGCCAAGAAACAACAGGGCACCATAGCCACCTAGATGACCGTGGGGAGAACATGTGATAGTCCACACAGCCAGTAACCTCCTAAAAGGTCAGGATAACTGTGTACAGCAGTGCTACCCTCTCCACCAGTGTTCGCTTCCACCAAATAGCGTCAAGTATACCGTATATAAAGTTTTATACAGTTACAAACTTTTCCACTTCTGCACAAAAAAATGGTGTCATGATGGTGTCATGGTTAGTACTGTTGACTGTTGGGTTCTAATCTTGCCACTGATCTTTGCATATGAAGTTTGCATGGTTTTCGTGGGTTTCCCCTGGGTTTTTTAGTTTCCTCTAACAGTATTTCCTACAGATATGTGTTGTAGGTGTTGTAGGTTTCTAAATTGCCTTTAGTGTATTAATGGGTGTGTGTGTGTGTGTGTGTGTGTGTGTGTGTGTGTGTGTGTGTGTGTGTGTGTGTGTGTGTGTGTGTGTGTGTGTGTGTGTGTGTGTGCACTTGTGTCCTGGCACTCGTATTGTATTGGCACTCCATCCAGGGTGTATCTCACCTTATAGTGCCCAAATGTATATATATATATTTTTAGGATAGTCTTAAAACTCTAGACATCCTACACAGGAAATGTCTCAGAAATTGGATGGATGGATGGATTGTAATCACTATTGCTAATTTCATTATCTTAATTCAGAATAGTTAAATGTATTGGATACTGGATATACCGTACTTGCTTAGTTTAGACTAAGACCAATCACCTACTGTATTTGTGATCTAGCATAGTTTGTAACTGACAATCAAAAGCTGGTATCTAATCTTTGCTCGAACCTTAATCTTAACCCTATATGATGCATTAAATGATTAAATGAGTATTTGTCCCATTCATTTGTTCTGCAAGCTGCTGTTTTAATACCTTTTGAGCATTTACTGTATATATGACTACATTATGTACAATAAAACTAGTCCCGTCTTCTTTTTAGACTGCAGCAGCAGAACTGATTGTCTGCACCAATCAGAGTCTAACGCAAAGCATCTAAAGTACTGTACGTCCCCAAAAGTAATTTCGAGCACAGGATTGTAGCTGCATGCCAGCTGTTGGGAGCTCATGCGTTACATCCATTACATCATCCATTAGCTCATTTCAAACTTTCCTGACTCTTCTCCTGCAGTCTCTAGGCACAAACCAGGATCTCCTTCAGATCAGATATGAGCTAGAGATAACTGGTAGGAAAAAGGTAAGGAAGAGGGCGACAGGGTTGCGGCTCAGCCACGGTCTCTCCACCACTGACTGATATAATCTATTCCAAATGCGAGAAGCTAATTAGAAATAGCAACATCATTTGGCATTCACTGGTGACAAGACGAGGGGAACCAGCTCTACCGTAAATCAGGAAAGTCATTACCCGTAGCGAAGTGAAGCAAATTAACGAGCCTGTCATCTCTGTCGCAGAAGCCTCATAGCATCTTGCTTAAGTGCTACACTTTCAACCACTTTAGAGACTGACACTTATTAGATGCCAAGTGTCCTCTGATACCCACCTGTGCAGATATAGCCTGAGGGTTTTAGTGTTTTCTGGTAGTTTAAAAAAATAAAAAATAAAAAAATACATAAAGCAAGCAAACAAGTGCTTATATGATGTTTTTGTTTGTTAGTTTGTTTTATGGGCGGCAGTTGCTTAGCGGTTAGCACTGTCGCCTTGCACGTCCAGGGTCCGGGTTCGATTTTCCGCCTGTTTGCATTTACTGTAGTTCGCATGTTCTTCCTGTGCTTGGTGGTTTCCTCCACCTTTCATTTCAAGCGTCAGAACTGCTAGAAACTGCTGGTAGCCTCCTCTTTAGATGCCAAGGTTAGTCCTACCTTCTCCCACAACCATCCTGCCGTCATGCTTTACCTTCAACCGCTTCAAATCATTTTTTAGTATCGACCTTACCCCCGCCACTACAACCACCACCAGCATCCTTTATCAGTCACAACATCTTCTTTGGACTGTCACAGTCCAAAAGCTTTTGATCCACTCTTCTTTCTGTCCACTGCTGCTCACTTCCTCCCTGCATCTCAGCACAGCCGGCCACTGCAGGTGCTTTGGCAGCAAGGACATGCTGTTAGCGATGCTTCCTAGCCTTTACTGAGCTTCACGCTTCGTCATTTACTGCACAGCGGGAAGCTTTTCCTGCAGTCTGAGCCAGATATTCAGCAGACCTCTACTCTGGGAATCTATGAGTTTCATTAAACTCTAAGGGTTTGATTTTGGCTTCTAGTTTATTTATATTTTAGAAAGAAAAAAAAAGAAGAAAAAAAACACCTAAATTGCTTGGAAAATCCCATCATCTCATTACGCCTTGGCATTTCTACCTTTCTGCTTTTCAAGTGTTTCCAAGGGTTTAGTTTATGCCCCATTCACTTTGTGTTTAAATCCAAATCATGATCCATATTCAGGATGGATATTATAGATAACGTATTTGCATTACATCTCTAGTGTGCACATTCGGTCTCATAGATACAGGTGCTGACCTTGTAGAGATAACGTAATGGACAAGGAAAAGACTTAAACGTTATATTTTAGTTGGAATGTAAGAACACAAATATAAAAACATTGGCTCTGTTAAGAGGGAACAAATTTGCTGAGCTCTTTTCATGTCTACGTCTGGTAACTTTCCAGCTGTGAATTTTTAAATCGGAATTATGCTTTGTGCCTCGTGTTTATATTTCAGCATGAGAGGTTTGGGAATAAGCCCTGGAAGTACTCAGTGCTGCTTAAAGCCATCCTGGGTTCCATGTTGCCTCCCTTTCACACACATCTCTCGACACGGATGTAGGTGAAAATTACACCAAACACAATCGGGAGCCGAGCTCTCGCTGTCTTCTTTCTCGCTTCTGTCATCATAATACCCAGCCACCTCTGAAGAGCAGCTTCACTTTTTCACTCAATTAAGGTCATAATAAGTGTAATGGATTCATTCCTGCACTAAAAATAACCATAACCTTTATGTACGACTGTGCATTTTTATCTCAGGTCATATTTTTAATTGTATAGCCATACAGTGTTTTTTTTTTATTTATCTTCGTTATCTTCTTTATCTTCAACTCTATTTTTAGTAATGTTCACAGTATACACCGACGAGTCATAACATTAACACCACAAAACTGTAATCCATTAACAATGTTTATCACCCAATTATGACCACCCAAGGTTCACCCATTCCCGTGGGGGACCAAAGACGTCTGCTAGCACAGAAAAAAAAAATCGATGATGATCACTACAGAAAGGCACGAGAACACCCACAGCATCAAAGGCACCAAAGAGCCCAGGGCCACCAACCCAACCTCCAACATCCCCAAATCACAATCGGATTGCATGGAATGTTCTGGACAGACGTCTGATTTACCCACGCCGCAACCCACAGCACCCAAAGGATCCTCTGCCAACGTCCTGGTGTTAAACACCACAGCATATCACATACTTAGTCATAGGCCAAAGAGCTGCCCAGGTGGCACAACAGGACCCTTCATTCAACAGTACTGGGCATTTACAACAAGAAATCATCCAGGATTTAACACATTTATTTAGTCCAATTTAAAAAAAACACCTTGGACTTTTTATCATTTTTTACCTGAATTAAATTTTCATGTTCGAGCAGAAAAATGATACATTACATGCATTATACTGCACATTATACTTTTTACCTTCCTCACAATCTAAAATGCTCAATAATTAAGCTTTATGCTATGGACAATAACTAAATAGAAAGACAAGCTTGCAGTGCGTTTCTAAAATCACAATGCAAAGAATTTGGCTGATTTTGAAAAAAGTAAAAAATTAATAAAAAAAAAAAAAGATCAACCGGACAAATAATTGGAGATGAGCCTACGAGCCTATAAGTGCACAAAACAAAAAAAAGCGAGTCCGTTGCTGAAAGAACAACTGCACCATGATTTTATATTCCCTCATGAGTTATGACTAAATCCTGTACTGGCTCTTTTATCTACTCTCCTCTACCACATTCTCATCCAAGAGATTTAATCCTGACTCACATATTTTCAAAAAAAAAAAAAAAAAAACTTTACAATAGCTGAGAGCACTCTGATTATTTGTTTTCAGGCTTTGCAAAGTGCGGCTTTTATCAGATACAGAACTTCCTCTTGTGATTGAACACTTGAAAAGCAACCTCTTGCTTTGTCCAACTTTTTAAAAAAGAAAAGTAATTTTTGCTGCATTGTGTTGGGTAGTGTAGGTACGTATGTCGTGGCTGGACTGTGAATTTTCATGGTAGGAGGCAAATGTGGAAAGCAACAGACCTACATACAATCTGATATTGAAATAAATACTGAAAACTAGCAGAAGTAAAAGACGGGAAAAGAGTTTAAAGTTTAGTTCGAAGTTTAAAGCTAAAAATGAGCTGATGGGCTTTAATGTAAGCAGTGATATTATAATTCCCTGTACATGTCTGCCTGTATCGAAAAGTAGATCGGATGAAATCATTTTTGACTTAAAACGACTCCAACGCATTAAAATTCACTTCAGCGCAGTTTTTTCAGCGGTGAAAATCTTAACTAATCCTAGTAAAAATATTCAGTATTTTGATTTTCTAATTAATATCTATTGGTGCAAGTGTTTGTTTACATTGAGCAAGTAGCTTATTAGCAGCTATATTAAGCGATATTAAATCCGGCACATAACTGTTCATAACATCGCTTTTATTCAACATTTGATCTCACTTATGGTGCAGGTTAAGCTTCCTGTAAACACCTACAATAAGTACTGCCAATTTTTCATTAACTTCTGTCTAGTAGTGTATTTAAGACGCACCGACAGTTTGACGCATCCGCACTACGCTGTCAAAACTTTCAGTTTTTAATCTGGCACGTAACAGCTCCTGACTCAAAATTTTCATTTCATCTATGGTGCAGGTTTAACTTCAGGTAAATACCGAAGTCACTGTCGCCTTGCACCTCCAGGGTCCGGGTTCGATTCCTGTTTCTGTGTGCATGGAGTTTGCATGTTCACCCCGTGCTTGGTGGGTTTCCTCCGGATACTCCGGTTTCCTCCCACATTCCAAAACCAGTCAGATTAGGCTAATTGGTGCTCCCAAATTGGCCATAGTGTGTGAATGTGTGTGTTCCCTGCGATGGATTGGCACCCTGTCCAGCGTGTACCCCACCTTGTGCCCTAAGTCGCCTGGGATAGGCTCCAGGCCCCTGCGACCCTGAATAGAGGATTAAACGGTATACAGTACAGACCAAAAGTTTGGACACACCTTCTCATTCAAAGAGTTTTCTTTATTGTGTTCTTTCTTGTGTTCTTTAGCCCAAACATCTCTCTTCTGCTTGTTGCCTGTCCTTAGCAGTGGTTTCCTAGCAGATCTTCTACCATGAAGGCCTGATTCACACAGTCTCCTCTTACCAGTTGTTCTAGAGACGTGTCTGCTGCTAAAACTCTGTGTGGCATTGACCTGCTCTCTGATCTGAGCTGCTGTTAACCTGCGATTTCTGAGGCTGGTGACTCGGATGAACTTATCCTCCGCAGCAGAGGTGACTCTTGGTCTTCCTTTCCTGGGCCGGTCCGCATGTGAGCCAGTTTCTTTGTAGCGCTTGATGGTTTTTGTGACTGCACTTTGGGACACTTTCAAAGTTTTCCCAATTTTCCGTTCTGACTGACCTTCATTTCTTAAAGTAATGATGGCCGCTCGTTTTTCTTTACTTAGCTGTTTTTTTTCTTGCCATAATACAAATTCAATCTCTTTGAATGAGAAGGTGTGTCCAAACTTTTGGTCTGTACTGTAGATGGTGAGTGAGAGTGAGTGAGAGAGTGAGTGAGTGAGTAAATACCGAAGTACTGCCGAGGTTTTGTTAAATTCTGTCCAGCCGGTTTTGCATAATGCTGTAAAAAAATCTTGCTGGACATACTTATTGTACAGAAAGGCAGAAATGTTTCAGGTCCTCCAAAGTACAGTATGTACAGGTTCTGACCAATGGGTATACAAGTAAAGACAACAACTAAGGTTTGCAAGAACCGCAGTATTATAAGTCTCTACCTCATTCTTCACATACAGTAGTTAGAACCTTATAATACTGAGATCATGGAAATGTTGGGGCAGTACAAATGTCTTTATAATAAATCACAAAAGAAGATTTTTGGAGTCATTCCCATAGCAAGTGGGATGCAGGTATTGCATTAGTTTTTAAGAAGATAGATCATTTCCCTTTGCTGTTACGTGAGTCTGTGGGTTTCCCAGAATTTTGAAGGATTGCTGAAGACTTGCGTCATTATTATGTATTTCACTGACGATCCTGTCTAAGCAAGGTATCTTCAGTACGTATTAAGCGATGTTCTTTTGTTGTGCAACTTCACAAAAATGAGAGTGCATATTGATTACAAACTTGTGACATGTCCTTATACAGTATGTATTCCTGGTCGATTAGCATTCTGTGTATTTTATTCATACAGTCCAATGAACAAAAAAACGGCAACATCAGTCATTGCACACAAATGTGGTTTTGTATGGTTTTGGAATAAAAGACATCAGGTAAGACCTCCTCTCCATTGATTGCCCAATAGCCCATGACGCTTAAGTCTACAGAGTTAGTAGCCCTTCCGTTTAATTCATGCATTTTAAATCAGCCATTTCCAAAGACACGGTCTGAATATTTATAATAGGAAAATGTGGGACAGATGTTGTTCCGAGGCAATTAAGCTGTTGTTGTCATGCAAGCAGTTCCCCAATATAAGGTGCTTAACCACCCCTTGAGAGTTTGTGTAGTCATAATTTAATACCCCCCCCATCCTTTAGTATATAAATCATGCATGTGTAAACTATATGTTTAATCCCTACAAGGAGTCCTAAATGTTTTAGGCCATTCAGCGGCTTTCAGCCTGGAGGAGTGGAACGGAAAAGCCCGGCTATGTCAGAAGTGAAGAAAAGCAAAATCCCATTTCACACAGAGCTTAAAGAGGAAGTGAGACAGGCTGCCCATGTGAAACCTACCATTTTCATCTTTAGCCCACTTCAGGCGTGGGTAAGAGAGCAAGATCATTTTGGCATCACAGTGTGAAAGGCCTTTGGTCCTAAATTGGCTCTCTCTCATTCAGAAGGCAAAGACAGAGCCGGCAAGTATCAAGGCAGATTGGTTCCTTGTGACGTTTTTTTTTTTTCTAGGACGGATTTTAGACTAGCCGGTAATGTTTCCCTCGGACCCGGAAGCTCCACTTTAGTGAAGTGCCTGTCGTTTTATCTGTATACGGCGTTGCAGGGAGCATCTTTATAATGCTAGCAGATGACTCCGGCATAATTGCATGGTCCTGTCGCTCTCTTTTTCATCTCACTGACCTCTCAGTGTCTGAGCACGCTGCTCCCTGGTGGGTATTTTAACAGTATAGCACGTCCTCTGACCACAGAGGTCGGACGGAAGCCGCCCCTGGGACAACAGGCCTTTTCAGCAGCCGTAATTGTGCCTGCAAGGAACAATACGACCAGACAAAACACCGCATTGTAAAAAGGAAATCGCCCGGGCTTGAAAATAACATGCTAATGTTACACCTAAATTAAACAACTAGTGGATGGGACCTCGGGTGAGGTCACAGCATTCAAAGCCAACTGGCTTGGTCTGAAGGCATTGGTACAGCGGGACAAGGGCACAGACTCTGCCACCTCCACTGTGTAGCGATGAATCACGTCTTGCCATAGTGACTGATGCTTTTAGTGCTAATAGCACTGGGGGGAAAAATCACATCTTAATAATTCTTTAATCATATCAATTTCCATGTGTAGGACTTTAATTATGTTATCCTGTATATTACAAGGAAAGAAATTAACCAGCCCTGCTCTATATGACTGTAAAGCTAACATCAGCCTTGGCATGGAAGTCTCTAGAGTGAAATCCGACTATATCACAGCTTTGAGTGGTGAGAGACAGTCGTGATTCTCGTCAGACTGAAAATGAAAAAAGGCAGCCCTGAGAACAAAACCGTACATAATGTGGATCAACATTTCTTAGGGATTCAGCTGCTCATTTATCTGCTAGATCATTATCAGCCTGGGGGGGGGGGGGGAGTGGATATAGCATGGACATAGTGTCCTCTGTCACTATGGACATGAGCTTCCATGCTGCGTACTCTAAGCTGAATGTTTCATTAAGTACTGGTCTCCTATTATGAGTGAACAGTCATGGAGACTCTAACCTAAGTATGATTAGGAGCTGTGGTCAGAGCATAGGGTCAACCAGGATACAGCACCTCTGGAGCAGATAGGGTTAAGGGCCTTGCTCATGACCTCAACAGTGACAACTTGGCAGTGCTGGGGCTTGAACCCCAACCCTCCAATCAGTAGACCTCATACTTAACCATTTGAGCCACCAATGCTCCTAAAGAAAGCATGGGATTGTTGCGACACAAGACTAAAGCCAATGAACAGCAGGGGAAATCTCAGTCCTCTGCTGCAAAAAAAGAAGAGTATGTGAACAGAGTCTCCACGCTTGCTGTCACAGCGAGCTCAAGATCCCAGCGCAAGAGGAATTATTCATGATGGAGGAGGATAGACACATGCACATCAGCACATTTGAAGCCCTGTGTAAAAAAAAAAAAACAGCAGTTGGGTACGCAATTAGTTATGTATTGAAAGAGAGATAGAGCGAGAGAGTGAGTGAGAGGTGGGGATGTTTTGGCTGACCCACTTAAGCAACACAGCGAGGCGGAAAAACGCAACTTCAGCTGAAACAAATAGCACCTTCAAGCTTGGCAGGCTTTCGCTGAAACATGGATGGGCAGATTTACACTCTGAAAGAGGGCAGGATCATTTGCCAGCACCTACTCAAACTCCTTAATTATCACAAACATAGACTTGTACTGTACATTCTCATGTTGATTGCTGAGAGCTACTATGTGCCTTCCCGACTGCCATTTTGGAGCAGAGCGGTTGTTCTCTGCACACTGCTTTCCCTCGGAGCTGCCAAGGCCTTAATGAAGATTAGGAAGTGTTTTCTCGAGCACCTCCTTCAGCTTGCTGTCTGCATCACTTCAGGTAATCAGTTCAGATTAGACTCAGCATAGCTCCAGGTGGATGGACTGATTGGGACTACAGGTCAACCTCTCTGGGCTTGTGGTTTGGCAAATGTTAATGGATGTTTGTTGTGCCACTAAACCATCTTAGATACTGTTCCCTGATAGATAAAATGGATGATTGTTGTACAGTAACTGCAGAGACTAATGCATAATTTTCAGTAAATACTTTCTTGAGTTCATGGTTTCGAAACTAAGTGGGTGGGGAAAAAAAAGAAGAAGAAGCAGCTACACTTTTACCTTCTTCAAGAAAAACAGTCTGTATTAAAATGCAAATTGGAAATACCCAAGTCACACTCCAGCTGAACCCCCGGCTCAGGTACACTACAGAATTTTGCTTATTAGTATAGAAGACTCCTATAGAACCTTCATAGAATTCTCGTTGAATGATTCTGATTTTATCATGTGGATTTATTTAACATTTACAGATGGAGTCTCTGTTGGTGGTATTTCGTTTCCGTCATAGGAGAGATGTTGAGGAGAGATTGAGTTTCTTGGTTTTATAGCCTTTGTAACATTAAAGCCAAGTGTAACAGGAAATAAATTGTTTTCTGAGCATTGATCATCATTATAACTTGTTAAATGCTAATTATTAAGCTAAAACATCCTATTGTTGTAAACGTATGCTGTGTTACTGTACAGTATGTGGTGCGACATGAAGCAGAGTTAAGGTTACCTTGAATCATTATTAAGATTACCTTGAATCACATATCTCTGCCTTACTGTACTGTATGTCGCATCACATACTGTAACACCACCCCATCATCATAATTATTTCCTTTACATAACACTTCATTTATTCCTTACATAACACTTGTCTGTTCCATAGATTTCTCTTTCAGATTAATTTCATGTCCTTCTTTCTTTATAGAAGGCCATAAAACCGCATCACTTAGTTTCTTAAGTTTGTTTTAGCATCAGCTGCATTAAACTTTTATTTCTGTTTCATGTTATTTTGTATTTGATTCTTAATTCCCTACATTTTTTTTTAATAATCATTAATGAGTTCATTGTTTATATGCTCAGATCTCTATACCTAACTATATCCTAAGTATTGTAATACAGTGGCATATGAATTCTTAAGGCGAAATTTCGTATTGCGAAACGCATTTTCCCATAGGAAATAATGTAAAAGCAGATAATCCGTTCCAGCGACTCAAAAATATTACCAATATTAGCCATTTCCAAAACGATAATCATATTTTTTTTGCATATGAAAACAATCAACACATTTAGAAAAGACATGTTGAATTAAATATTTTAATTAAAAACCTCGCTTAACATTAATTTATGATTCCTCTTAGCACCAGCTGTTTCAAAAACAAAACTGAAAGTGGCTCACTTTTCTTCTTGGCACTATGTCTTCACTAAATCTTGCAGAAAAATATGTAAACTCGCTTTTGCTTGGCTTTCCACTGATGCAAAGCAGTTTTGAAGCGCTCCGGGATCGCGCAACGTACCCGGCATTCGGTTCGACTCGGTTCGGTCGATCGTATGCCGAAAATGCTTCATATGCGGAGGCATGTGCAATATTCTTGCAAAATTTCCTTTCTTTGGGTGAAAATTCATTTGTATATCGCAATACAAATTTTGTTGTACCAAACTGATCAAAGGTGTTGTTTAATCTCCAATATCAGCCCAACAAGGGGTAAAAAAAAAATAATAATCTCATTTCAGCACGCAAAACTCAATTTTAACTTGAGAACGGCATTTATAAGCTGCATATTGTATGTGCTCGTGTGCTATTTTTGCTTATACTGTCTTTCATAAATAAACAGAAATGTATTATTAATTCAGTTTACAGATTCAGGATTTCTTCCTGCTGTAATACTGAGCTGTCAATTTCCCAGCATATTACTCCATATTATTTGTCTAAAAATATAGACTATACCGGCAGACACCCCTATAAACCAACAAAAGGCATGAAATACAAAGCAGGAACTTTTTTTTTTTTTAATAGAAGCAGTGTAGTAAGATACTTTCTTGCTTTAGCAGGATTTATTCAGCTATCTATCAATCTTCCTCTCTCTCTCTCTCTCTCTCTCTCTCTCTCTCTCTCTTTCTGTTCTTTGTTCTGTATCCTCTTTCTCAGCCTCTTCAGTTTCCTGCATGGTTGTCAGTGGTAATTACTGCGACTTTCAGGGTTATCTGCCAGAGAGCCTTGTCGAACCACTGGAACATTATTGAGCTGACATCTCTAGAACCCTTTAGAGGGGATTTGAATTGTAGGTTTGTGATTGTAATGCCCCCTCTTCCATGTCCCCCTGGTCTATATGGATAGCCTGCCATTATTTGTCATTTAAAGAAGGGCTTTTTTCCCATTTGAATACTGAATCGTGTCTGTGGATAAGTCAATCAATTCACCAAGGAAATAAGGAGCTTTTTCTTTTTTTTTTTGATTATCTTAGCTTTCATCACTAATACCAATGCTGTGTTTTTACATACAGTAGAAATGCTATGGATGGATGCCTGTCTACTTGCCTGTCTTTAGGTTTAACCTATTTTAATGGGTCTTGTTTATCTTTACTTATTTAACCCTATAATTACTATAGAACGCTACATGCTCCATATTGTATATATATATATATATATATATATATATATAGGAAGAAGAGGAAAACGTCTCTGTCACGGTGTTTGAATTCAAACTCAGCGAATCCTAAAACTAATTAAGCTAAACTCTATAGTAATTACAGGGGTAAATAAGTAAAGATAAACAAGACCTATAAAAATAGGTTAAACCTAAAGACAGGCAGGTAGACAGGCATCCATCCATCCATCCATCCATCTGGAAACCTCTGTATGGACAACCACGGCCAATGGTGACCTCTGGTCAACAGTCACACCCGCCTTCAAACACTACAGGTAATTTGGGAACGCCAGTTAGTCTAATCTTCATGTCTTTGGACTGTGGGAGGAAAGCGGAGTACCCAGAAGAAACCCACCAAGCACGGGAAGAGCTCTTTGCACATAGAGCCCGAGGCAGAAATCAAACCTGGACCCTGGAGGTGCAAGTCAACTGTTCTAACAGCTAAGCCACTGTGCTGCCAGATGGATGGATGGATGGATGGATGGATGGATGGATGGATGGATGGATGGATGGATGGATGGATGGATGGATGGATGGATGGATGGATGGATGGATGGATGGATGGAAGGAAGGAAGGAAGGAAGGAATCCCCTTTTTTATGGAAACTAATAAATTAATAATAGCAACAGGACATTAAGCAGGTAAGGGCTTATGGGACTGCCTGGGAAGGACACAGTAAAGGACTCAGGAATCAGACTTCACCAAGCGCAGAAAAATGTCAATGTTGGCCATAAGAGAAAGGCACCAGAACACCCAGTGCACGACAGCCTGCTGTATAAGAGCAGGAAAAGAGTTCAAGGTTCTCCAAATTCCCCAGATCTCAATCTGAACGAGCACCCATGGAATGCTCTGAACAAACAAGTACTGTATGACCCAGCAACCCACAGTGCCCGAAGGAGTCACTGACAATGTCCTCATGCCAGACACCGCAGCCCACTACCACCAGAGGTCTTGTGGAGTCATGCCTGGGGGCCAGAGTTGTTTATCCTGCACAAGGGGAACCTACAAGATACTGGGTGTAATGCTTTGCATTTTAATGTTATGGCTGAACATTGTACAGTATACAGTGTAATTGGGTGGACTAGCGGCTAACGTGGCATAGGTACTGCCACAGCCCACGGTCAATGAACCAGGCACAGTGCACTCCGAGTGCCAATCCGGATAAATTAGGGACGGTTGCGTCAGGAAAGGCATCCAGTGAAAAGCATGTGCAGGTTGTCTGTCTGTCGGTCTGTCTATCTATCTAGACATACAGTACTGTAGTATACTGTACATGTCAAAATATGACCCTTTGAATGATTTCCGAGTGCCACACAAAATCTGAGCTGAACATTGAGAAGCATAATATGTTGCTTCTCGAATAAATTCTGTCAAATGTATATTTTCCATAGAGAACGAAAAAACATTTCTTTTCTTTTCTTTTTTTTTTTATTCGAAAAAAGAAAATGACAGAAATTGAGGGTTTTGTCTGAAGAGCAGGTGTAATGTGCAGCCAAATGTCTCAATTTTTTCATTCTTGATAAATGTGTCTCTAAAACGAGTCAGCTTTGTTTTTTTTTTTTCCTTCTCGCTTTCCTTCTGAACACATTCTCCCCATTTTATGCACAACGCTCATAATGCACACACTGCGAGAAATAACATCCAGGAAGGGAATCTATCAAATAATGAATCACAATGTATGAAGAATGGAGTGACTTCTTACGTTTATGAAGACAGTTCAAAAGTGCTTTTAGGGAGATCTTGCAGAGGGTTTTTTTTTCCCCCACATAGTCAGAGGAGCTTGTTAAATTCAAATGCAAGCTACCGTCTTCTTAATGAAAGGCTGCGAGGTTGGTGTTTTTGGGGTGTTTTTTTTTTTTTTTTTGCAGCGCCTGTGCTGGTGGGATGAATAGAGATATTGAGTTAGAAGCTGTGACACTGCAGAGGATTGAGGAAAGGGAAAGGGTGTGCTTATGAGCTTATAAAGGAGCCCTGGTGGGTACAAACTGATATGTGTATTAAAGCTTTGCTCGTGGAATTAGGTCAGTCAAAAAACTTGAGGCTAAACAATGTAAAGATTCAAGCTATTGTTCCAGGGCAGAAGAATCTAGACTGCAGGAATGCCCACTGTGCTCCTGTTTATTCGGCATATGTTCACGCTGAGCCTGGTTCCTCATAAGATCCTGCTAATTGCTTATCATTATGTTTGATCTAAGACTGATTTTGTCTTCTTCTTTTTTTCAACTCGCAGCAGAATTTTGATGCTGAAGTACAAATTAATTGCGAATGTTATCGTCGGCTAACGAGACATGACGTCTTCGGTTGAACTCGGTAAACTGATGGAGGTGTGTGAAGTTTGCACAGACAGCTGTTGTTCCTTGCAGGGCTTCACGGCAAACAGACATACAGAACTGACAGGCTTCTGGTGAAAGGGGGGGGGGAGACATTTGAACAATATGTAACATGAAGACTTGTCAGCTGAAAAGGAAAAGAACAATCAGACAGCTCTACATATGCTTCAGTACGACCTAGGGGTATAAGACTGGTGCAGATGTGGTTCCATTTACAGCTGTATTAAATATCCGCTCAATTAAGTAAACATATAAATCCAATTTTAGGATACCTCTTTTGCGGCACGGTGGTTTAGTGGTTAGCACCTCCAGGGTTCGATTCCTGAGATGGAATTTGCTTGTTCTTCCCGAGCTTGGTGGTTTTCCTCTGGGTTTCCTCCCACAGTCAATTCGATTTAATTTATATAGCTGTTTTAACAGTGGTCATTGTCTCAAAGCAGCTCCACAATATGTTTGTCTCCTACTATGGATTGGATGATGGACCCCACCACGAGTTACATTTACTGCGTTACATTTACTTACTGTAAGTAATTTTACTCCCATGAGTAGTTTTACTGCATCTAAGTTTCTTACATTTGTCACAGGACACAGTTTATGGTTAAGTGAGACTCTTGTACACATGTTCTAATGTTATTTTCTATCTGCTGAGCCATTTGGAGGGCAACTGAATATACAGTATATAAAAAAAGGGAAAAAAGTGAGATTAGGAAAGTTTCTTATTCCTTAATTTGCTAATTTGTAAAGATAAAAACTTAATTAATTTATTGTATTCAATTTATTTCATTTATTTTATTATTTTTGAAATGTCGGAATTTTTACATTATTTCATCATTTTGTCTGGATGCTTACATCATTTCTAAAAATAAATAATAATAATAATAATAATAATAAAAAATTGGACATGATGATGAAACAGTTACTCAGTACTTGAGTATTTTTTCACCAAATGCTTTTTTACTCTTACTTGAGTAATATTTTGGATGATTACGTTTTACTTCTACTTGAGTAATATTGCATGAGTAAAATCTTTGGCTACTCTACCCACCGCTTGCCCTAAGTCTCCTGGGCTAGGCTCCAGGCCCCCATGACCTCTTTTATCAGATTGTGTTGATTTTTTTATTTATTTTTATAACGTCAACACTGACAGTTCAATCACATGGTTATACGACTGCATTAGTTCTAATACATTATTGTTTCTGTAGTAATGACTCAATCACAGAAACCTATTTGGTCTAAGTAAGATAATAGATGTGGTACTATTGAAAAGTAATCAGCTTTGTTGTAATAACAGCATCACCCCATTACAGTGTTGACCATTTTCTATCCAATATACATTATAGGATCTTTCCTCTATAATAGGACTGAAGGTCAATAGCTCAGCTAACCGACAAAATCAATTCTATGTACCCGTCCAGTACAGTTCGGGAAACCTGAAACTAAAAAATCATCATCTGGGTCATTCTTTGATCTAAAACCTCCCTCTGTTTCCCGTTTTTGCCTCGCCGTTATTTTACACTTTCTATACGACCTGCTTGTATCTTGGTTTACAACATGCATTTAACATTTTTGATGTCACCCTGGAGGTGAAAGCCAACATACTGAGTCTTAAGACATATTCCAATGATGTAGGAAGTGGTTTATCCAAAGTGCTTTATCCTGAGAAATGGAGGAGGTTAATATACGATGGCGTCCAGGGAATTCTGAGAAGGAGTCGATATTATGTCGCTTGCATTCAGAAACATGAGAGTCACTGCAATGAATCCTAAACAGCTCGAACGCCTTGGGATTTTTTACCCTCCATTTTCTGTTAGATAGATAAATAAATAAATAAATAAATAAATAAAAGTCCGTTTTGAAGCTGGTATTGAGAGTGCGATTTTTTCCCGGTATATTTGTTTGTTAAGCCGTATTATATTCAGCGTAGCAACTGGTTATTTTCTTCAGTTTCTGCACGCAGCTCAGGGACAGATGCATGTATTTGCATTCGTTGACAAAGGATATGAAACATGGCACTGAATGAACTTTGTTCTGAATCATTCCTCTGCCATAAATCCATCTGAGTCCACTAACAAGCAAAATGTGCATCAGCCTGGGAAAACTCCTCACACGATCAGATCTTAACATTTCTTTTCTATTATGTATAGTATGGTTTTGAAAATGCAGACTTTGCTGAATTGAAATAAGGTTCTCTTATGCATGGTGCAAACACAAGTAAAGTTCTTCAATAGCGTTTTAAGGGTGGTTACACAAAGAGACACCCTGGCTATACTGTATATGTAAAGTATAACCCAGTCTACTTATGGAAAAACAAGATTACTGCCAAACTACAGTGGGAAATGAGTGATCATTGATGTTCAGCATCATCCACATTGGGGTCTGTCACATTGTCTAAGGTTAAACGCTGGTCCCATCACTCACTCACTTAGCACTTAGTAGCCACAAGTCATGTTCTAGGATTTGAGGCTGAAATAATCACCGAGGCGCCACAGTGACTTAGCACTGAGTGGTTAGCACTGTCACCGTGCACCTCCAGGGTTCAGGTTTGATTCTCGCCGTGTGGTCTGTGTGCATGGAGTTTGCATGCTTGGTACAGGTAGGTTCCCTCCAGGCACTCTGGTTTCCTCCCACAGTCCAAAAACCTATAGATTAGGCTAATTGGCGCAACCAAAATGAGCTGTGTGTGTGTGTGTGTGTGTGTGTGTGTGTGTGTGTGTGTGTGTGTGTGTGTGTGTGTGTGTGTGTGTGTGTGTGTGTGTGTGTTGTGTGTGTGTGTGTGTGTGTGTGTGTCCTGCGATAGCCTGGCACCCTGTCCAGGGTGTACCCCGTCTATTCTCTGAATTGGTCAAAGTGTATGGAAATCACAGTTCGCTAGATTGGGATTAGACATTTTTAGGAAGGCTGTTTATTTGCCGACATAGAGGCAAAGTAAAACTTCATGGTGAAAGTATTTCTTGTTTCTTAAGCTGTTTCTCAAAAAAATACAATACAATACAATAGTCTTGATTTTGCAAAAGTATTGAGCCCCCTCATCATTTTTCATAATACATTTTAAATTGAGAGAACAAGTTAAATAATGAATTAATAGATTCAATTGAAGGTAAAATTTGATTCAATGAAAGAAATGGGAAGAAATGTTTTACTGTGAAAAGCAGCAAAGTGCAGCAACCTCATTTTCCCTCTCGTCTGTTCCAACCACTCAGCATTCAGCATTTTGTACACTAATCACCAGCCTGATCATCTGTCAACATCTGTACCTGTTTCTCACTGGTTCATACCTTAACCTAGATGCTGTTTTAATGCCTGATTGATTCATAGGCTACTGTTTGGCTTAACAACAACAACAACAACAAAAATTCCTCTGGATCTGGTCAGGTACAGGGACTGGAGCTGAAAATGAGAGGCAAAAACTTGTTAAAAGTGAGAGCAAAAAAAAGTCCTTCAGGAAGCCTGGAGCACTACATTAAAAATATAAGAAAGTCTGGAAAAATATAAAGACATCAGGGGTGAGTGAAAACTTTTGCACAATACTGTATCTTATTATCAGAGATTTCCAGAATTCCTCTGCAGCAGCATCCAGTGGTAGTAGATACAGTAAAGTAGGCCCAGTACAAATGCTTAAAACCTGTGGCAATACTCAGCATCAACCCTGGCTCGCTCACAGAGGGGAAACGTCAAAGCATCTTCGTACAAATCATGGATGGTAACGCAATCCATATTCTAAAAAGCCTCCTGATATATGGATAACCCGAACCGTTTTTTTCCCCTTTATTGAGCACTTCTGGATAATATATGCTCTTTAATCTGTAGTATTTAACTTTGATGTAATGTAAAGCCCCCTGACTGTGTGTGAGGGCACGACCGAGCCTCGTGCAGTGATTATTCTCAGGGTGATGGGAACAGCGAGATAGGTTCTCACTGCACTCCTCTTTTATGTTGCTTTATAAGCGGCTGCCTTTGATGGCCGACGCTAGATGTGTGTCTGGGAAAAGAACTGAGCCAGTATACGTACATGCTCCACTGGCCATGAGTCCAATATCCCCCAGTGAGAGGCTGGCAGCACACAGTAAATAACCTCTGTGGTCACCAAATCCCCCAGTATCAGTCTATATGCAGGCCTTATCTGAGGGGTAAGTCTCACTGAAGCCCTAAAGGCTCCGGCTTACACGGAAATCAAATAGGAAAGTTGAGCTCATATTTCTTTGCTTGATTACTATCTCTTTTGTAATTTTTGGACCTGAGGCAAAAGGGGAAAGTAAATCAGCCTAACAAGGGGATCCTTAGTGGACCCGGTCGTAATCATGGTGTTCTAATGCACTGTATTACCAATAAGCTTCATGGGTTATGCTCAGTGATAACAAGTTTGAGAAGATTTCCATTATTTCAAGAGAGACAAAATATAATCATTGTTAACAAAGTGGTGTGTATTTGATCATCCAGAGTGACCCTCCTCTCATCGCCTGCCTTGTAATAGGTGTGTTTTCTATAAACCAGTATTACGCAGCAGGGGGGGGGGAAAGCATTACCTCTGTCAAATTGCACAAAAAGCTTTAGGAAAGTTACTGTGTGATTGGCACGCAAGCTGAGGGAATGTAGCAAGCCAGAAAAAGTAAACCGGTATACCTTATCTTACTCAAAGCTCAAGGCTTTTTTTTTTTTTTTTACCTCACTCGCAGCAAGCAAGTGAAGCAAGGAAATGGATTTTTTTTTTTTTTTTTTTTTTTGCCTGAGAGGTCTTTTCCTTTCCAAATAGGTTTATGTGGACGGTGTTTATTATTTGCTCTTGGGCGAATTAAATACCATTTACAAATCCTTAACCTGTCAGCCAAGGCTCTACTACTTATACAATAGTCATGGCCTCGTTCTATTGACCGAGTCTACAGAATTTGCAAACAGGTAGCAAAAATGAACAAAAAAATTATTTTTTATTTTTTTTTTTTTTTACGTTTTTTTGGGTTTGTCAGTCACAGCTGAAGACATACAGAGATGTGTTTTTCTTTTTTCTTCCTCATACCAAAATGCAGTTTTAAAATGCGGGCTTCGCTAATTAGCTGATGTGCTGAATGAGATGCCAAACGGCAGCCTTTTTTTTTTTCTTTTTTTTCTTTTTTTTTTTTTTTTTGGTTCTCCAGGGTTCGTGCCTGACAGCCCTGACTCGAATTGCCTCATTTGTTTTTAATTATGTTATCTTTGTTGACTTGTCTTTCCTGTAAAGACAGTGTGGTGAAACAGATTTGTGCATAACGTTAGAGATAAATCACACCGACGTATGCTTTTACCGGAAAGTAATCAGTGACTACTGTACAATGTGGGTTGCAATCTGATACAAAGTCAAATGCATTTTTTTTTCTTTCTTTTTTTTTTTTAATAACAACATATAGTGGTTTTTTTTGCACTTCACAACTTGTACACCTGTTGTACAATACGAGTTCGACTCGTATAAATATAGGGGCATTTCAGAAATATGAGCGTTTGCCTCTGAGACAGTGCCGCTATTCATTAAAGCATAACTTTTATATAAATATTATAAGCATGGATCCGCACTTCTATCAGGTGTTTTGTTAAATTGGAATTGTCCTATTATTTTCTCTCCAAAGTGCAAGCTTACGTGAACGATGTGCATTTCATTTTCTTTAACCTTGAAGACGTGGGGACGGAAGCGTGCATTCGGAAACATCAAACCTTATAAGCTCAAAAATAACAGGCGAGGAGGCTGAACTTTGAAAGAGCTCACTATTAAGAAACAATAAGTTCATTTATCAACCTCAAGGGCAAATGAAGTCTGAATAGATGCGCTAAATGACTACATTGTTAGATGAGAATTGATGGAGATATCGATCGCTTTATAGCAGCCTTAATACCATATAAGATAAAGGCCAACTCCTGACATTTGCCAAATAAACAGACCCATCATTCAGTTTCATTTGTGAGGAAATCAATGCTTTTCCACCAGTGAAACTCTATAGGACAGGATTGCGGTGCTTAACTTTTGTTCGGCGCAGTGCCATTTCAGGTTAAGTCTCTCCGTTCGAGGGCAGACTGTCCTTGTCTGTTCTCCACCGTCTGCACTTCACCCTGCCTGTTATCTCCGAGGCGTTCAGGTTTCAGGCCCATTGCACACTCCGTGCCCACGTGTTGCTAACAGGTGTCCGCTCCCCGGGGACCCTTACACGCCCCAGTGCTAGCAACAAGTTAGCTGTAGATTCTAGGAGCAGGTGCGCAACATTGTCTCCCACAGCCAGTCTCACCAGATCAGCTAATTACATTCCCCTCACCTATTCTGTTTAGCTCGTTTATACCGCCACAGGCGCCAGGGAAGACAGGTGGTGTCAGAATCCGGCTCTCAGGTTCGATTCGATAACGCAGCCGAGCTCACATGTTCAACAGAGCGTAAAGTGCTTTACAGGAAATGTACGCAAAATAGGCTACATCTAGACTCGGAAAGATAAAAAGGAGGTGTATTATTTCACCTGCCAACTGGCAGCAAAACAATAGAGAAGGGTTTACATGAAACGAATTCCACAATTGTGTGGACTTCAGAAAACATGGAACTTAAACCACACAATGAAAAGCTGAACACGAAGCTGAATGACAGCAGAATGGATGTTTGGGTTTTTTTTTTTTTTCTTCTTCTTCTCATGGTGCTTCCCAGGCATCTGTGGGTTTCCATGCATTGTTCACTAAGTATCGCTGTCCTATCCATGCAGGGGTGGAAAATATTTGAGTAACTGTACTTACTGTATACTTTTTTTCTATTTATACTTTACTGGCGTGTACTGAAATCAAATATTTGGACTCATACTTAATGCTACCTTTAAGTTAACTTCCCATAATAAAAATTACCCCAGATAATTTCACTTTCAATTCAATCACATTTTGAAACATACTTTCCTTATAACAAGCAATAATCATAAACTTGAATTTCATGGAAATATTGGGCTTGCAATAATTTTTAAAGGGTCATTTTTTAAAGAAAAAAAAGACCAGATATGAGAAAGAGGATGGTAGATTTACACAAGTAAGGAAACAACTGCGGATTCCAAGATCAGTTCAAACTATTGTATGTAATTACGAGTTATTGGAAGCTGAAGCCACTTTGTCAAGGTCTGGACCCAAACTGTCACACTCAGCAGAGAAAAAAAATGGTAAAGCTGTAAAGTTGCCCATGTTTTCATCTGTTACCAGTTTGCCACTAGCTAATTTGTTTGAGTATTTTGGTGTGTGGCATAATAGGGCAACCAGTAATACAATACTAACAAGCTGAAACGGAGCATATTGCTATCTAGTGTTGCTGAGTCAAACATACTGTACAGTACATTGGTTCCCCTGCTGTGCGTGTATAATGGGACAAGGACAGGAGTCTAATTAAATGGTCGAGCTACTGTATAACCACAGCTTGACTTAACTGCTCATGTCCATCACCAGGGACTGAAAGTCTGCCATGCTAATGAATCTACACCTTCAAGCTCGAGTAAAGTTTGCAGTTGGCTGCACGGATAAGCCATATCATAACTGTGAGTTCTAGCATGGCAACCTGGCCAGGTGCACACATTAAAGCTGTTTGTGGAATAGATGATGCTGCAACCAGATCAAAAAAAAAGAATTGTGGACCGTACTTAAAAGTCATATCGTTGCCAGAAATTCAACAAATTTAGCTAAACACTGCTATTTCAACTAATAAGAGTGGCCAAACAGAATTCTGCCAGATGCTTGTTGATTGGCTTGTTGATTGGCTTCCAAAAGGCTTTCAAAAGAAGGTAAAACCTCCTATGGGACCAAACATTAACCAAACATTAGATGTGCAGTATGTATATTTTTGGCCCTTTATGTGTAAATTTGACCAGAGAAACCAAAACTTGTGTTGCAAATTCTTGAAGTTTTGTATGATGGTTCTGGCCCAGTTCAAAAAATTCCTTGTAAGACGTACAGTATACTGCCATGATATTCATCTCATGAAAGTACAGTTTTCAGTGTGTTTTCCAAACTTACATGCATGTCACTTTATGGTTTGGGGTAATTTGAGAGAGTTCTTACTTTAACCTAGCAGCTCAGACTCCGGAGCATTGTGCTACACTGGGTGGGCCAGCCATCACTCTTGCTCTTTGTAGCCTGGTATTATTTCCCTGTCACTATTTCCCTGTCACATACTCATGTGCCTCAACGCCAGTGTGTCTCAGCCACACGGCCCAAACCCTGTTCCATATTAGCGCTTGACTGCACAGGCAGCCCAGCAAAAGGTCAGAAACTAGGATAAAGTTTGATTAGAACATGATCATGGCTTTCATGAGCAACGGGGCTGTTAAGCTATAAGTCAGCAGAGGATGACATCCCCTTATTTGACACTGCAGGCTGTGGTGTGTTTGCTTCAGATGTCATATTTTGTCAAAGAACATCCAAACCAAATATGAGTCTAATGCACAGTGAAACAAATGGCAGGCTTTTATATATATATATATATATATATATATATATATATATATATATATATATATATATATATATCATTATCATTTACATTTCTGCACAAAGTTAATGTGAAAATCTTGGCTTGGCTGATCTCCTTATCATTCAACCTGACACCTTAGTTTTTTTTTCCAACACTGCCTTGTTTAACCGTTCACCAAATGCTTAATCAATCTCTCTTTCTTGATTTCTTTCTGCCAGCTGGGACCACATATATATTTGGGAAGGGAGGCGCTCTCATCACATACACATGGGCACCAAATGAGCGGCCAAGCACGAGAGCGGACCGGCTGGCCGTTGGTTTTAGCACTCAGTTGAAAGATGCCATCCTGGTGCAGGTGGAAAGCACACAAGGCCTGGGAGACTTCCTCCAGCTACACATAGTGAGTACCAAAATTTAACCTGTTTAAAGACTCTACCCGGCTGTTCTGTTGAAGGATTAGGTCACGATTAAATGAATACATTGAATGGCCAGTTACATTTAAACCAATAACTTTGGCTTGTTATCACAAGTGGGGGGCAAAGTAGAAAAAAAAATTGTACTTGAGTAAAGGTATAGATTCTCTAGGGCAAATATTAAATATTAGTAAAAGTATGAGTCATCTATTTACTAGTGTACTTGAGTAAAAGTGCAAAGTATTCATCTTTAAATTTACTTAAATATCAAACGTACTGCGCTTGCCTTAGCTTACAGTAGACTTTTTCAGAGTAAAAAAAACTACCTCTCTCTTCTATTATGAACATGCTGTTTTCGTTACTGTCTGCAACCAGCTCAACTTCTGATTTTCAAACACCTTATTACATTACTAGGTGTGTCTCGATGGAAAGGCAAGTCATGCAATTACTTATAATAGTCAGCAGGTGGCCTCACCTCAAATACAACACGCCACTGTATATACAGTAGGTAATGATCAGGGCATCGGTGGCTCAATGGTAGGTTTCTCACCTACTATTCAATAGTCCTGGGTTTAATTCCCACCCAGTACCCAAACTCCAGCCGCTAGATGCAGAGCCAGTTCCAAGCCCGGATAAAATGGGAGCGTTGCATCATGAAGGGTATCAGGAAAAGAAAAAGAAAAAGAAAAAAAACTCGATGGATGGCTACACCTCGATGTGAGCAGCCGAACGACCAACAACAACTTTGTTTAGGCAAACAACACCATGCAGAAATATAGTTAAGTAGAAGTACAGACATTGCCCCCCACCTCTGATTGTCACTGGCAT
Organism: Clarias macrocephalus; assembly: GCA_011419295.1. Lineage (NCBI taxonomy): Eukaryota > Metazoa > Chordata > Actinopteri > Siluriformes > Clariidae > Clarias > Clarias macrocephalus. The sequence goes on along the minus strand of JAAGKR010000027.1, from coordinate 106,651 downwards.
TAGTTCAAGCATCAAAGCTTAAAGCTGTGTATTTCTGTATGTGATTGTAAGCATTTGTTCTGGCTTGGTTGATTTGTCACCTGGGAACTCGAGTCAAGTCGTGAGCATGCCACTTCTACAGATGTTACTTGCGGTTCGGGAGCCCTTGGGACATCTGAAATAAAACCTCAATGCAAATAAAGTAGGATAAAATCTAAAGTTGAGTTATTCATTTCAGGCACTGTAAAAATTATGAAGCTTCATTGAGGCCATATTCTGATCTCAAGCTGTGCAAATAAGCTTTGTCATTTGCCCCAGATAAGATGAAGCGATAGCACAGCTCATAGGAAAGATTAGAGGTGCCTGGTGAGAACATTCATCTTCGTAGTGTAAAGAACATGAATATAGTAACAGTGAAAATGTGGTAACGGGTAAAATAGCGTAGCATAGACCTGTGATGGAATCATGATGGAAAATGGCTCTTTTGACTTATGATTATATTCCAGGTGAGGTTAAAAAAAATGTGCATTATCTATAAGATAAGAAATGAATGCAGTCTAAGACGTAGGCTTTACCATTTGAAGCCTCCTTAGTAGTCCAGGAATAAACAGTCTGACAGCAGCTGCTTGGCCATACACAGAGTGGCGTTTGTTTTCAGAGCCTCCCCCTCGCTTGTTGCCGTCTTTAAACTCAACAATGGTGGATTCTAGTGCTGAAAGGGTGGGTTTGTGTGAGCTCTGTCAGATGGCTGTTTTGATGGCTCATCTGCAAAATGTCTTTCTGTTAGATGCAGTCCTAGCCCCGGAGCTTATTCTCGCCCTACACAAGGGCATCGCTTAACATTGATTTTCACACCATCAAGCACCTGTCATTTGGCGTGTATAATGTATGAAGGTCTGTTGTAAATAAAAGCAAGTCTGTAAAGTTTATGGCGAGGCATAAAACGCGGGTTACAATATGGTTCGCCCCTGCTTTTACCATCAGCACAGATTTCTCCTCAATACTTGTCCTTCATGCAGAAGTATTTGCTTTGCTTTGCTTTAGAAATTAAAAGCAAGGTCACATTACTCATTCGGTCATAAGTACAGCAGTGACATGGGTTCAACGAGAACAAAACACACACCCCGGGGAAATACAATCTTTAAGGTGTTCTACCTCCCGAGCCAGACTTGCATTTGTTCATGTCCTGTCATAGGGTACAGTACCTGCAGTGTCCATCCCTCTAGCACTACCTGGTTCCGGGCTGATGATGCTCGGCTCCACATTCTCGCCCACGGAGTCTGAGGCCTGCAGGAAGGCGTGGGCTGATGAATGAGGCGGTGCCATCAGCAGACCAGCCGCTCTCACTGCCAGTAATGAGCAGCAGAGTGGTTTGGTATTCCAGGGTGGCTGTGTATCGATCTTTACTGAGACTCTAGCCTCCATCATCTCACAGGCATTTTGGAATGAAGGTGCCGTGGGGGTTCGCCACCCTACTTGTCAGGAAGGGGGGGGAGCTGATGGATTAATAGAGCTCTCTGATCTGTGTGGCTGAGTTTGTTCAGTATAAGCAAGTATTGGGTGAGAGGTGCCGCAGCTAAGCTGTGTTGAGCTGCAGGAGGGGTGTAGATCATAGATTCCCTACCCCGGTCCTGGGGTACCCCATTCTCTGCACTGTTTAATATTTTACGAAGATCTCTCATTTGGTAGCTGATTGGTTGATTTGGGTCTGTTGGGTGCACTAAAATCTGCACAATAGAGGAACTTTCGAGTCAGTGTTGGGAACGGGGATGATGAATGCAATGAAATGAAGGCGTCTAGAACTTTTTGATTCAAGGCTTAGTCCTTCTGAGAATCTGTAGAACATGACTCTAGCCTAAGAGCAGATTTATGAATGTGAAATTAAGTAGCTGAAATATCTTGCCCGGTGGATTTATCTCAATCTTACCATGGGTTTGATTAATAAGCCAATTGATCACTTGAGTCTTCACTCCCATGCCCTGCTCTCAACAGTGACAGAGGTGATTGCTCCAGACAGCCATTTGTATTAGACCAATTCTTGGGCACCAGTATTAGATTGCCCATAGACGCCCATCTTTCAGGAGACTGTTGGATGTGTCGCCTTCGGACAAATGGACGATAAATATCCCAGGGGTTTTAATAGATGTTTTTTTTATCCTGGCTCTCGGTCAAAAGTCAGTTGTGATGAGCCAGAACTTCATATTATACGCAGTAGCCTGCTTCCATACTTGCACATCTCGTGCACTCCTGACCACAGAACAGCTACAAAAGTTACCATTCGCCTTGAAATATCGCTGCGCTTGGAGGTTCTACAGTGCTGAACTCCCCCTTCCTGCCTCAGGCTGAGGGCATCCATCTCACATTTGACTTATTGTGGAGCACTTTAGGCTGAGGAACAGATGCAAAGGGTTGGGGGGGCCTCTCCTCAGGGGAAATCAGTCTTTTTAGCAGTGTGTATCCCCTGGACAGATGTGCCATGATTAAAAACGGAGGGAAAATCTGTCAAATGGTGGTGCCTTGCCTCATAATTAAAGGAGCACCTGTTCCTGAAACAGTGGGCTCCATCTTGAAAGCGCTGCACATTGACTCAGCAATTTTCTCAATCTCTTGAGTAACTCTTATCTATGCTTATAATGCAATGGGAATGTGAGGGCTCAACAAGAGAACAAATCTAATACGCGGAAGAATTAATAGAGCCGACCTCGAAAACTGTGTAGGCCAATTTACTGAAATGTGAGTTATGAAAGATTGCGTTACTGTACAAATCGGAATCAGAAATTTGCATGTCTTCTCTCTCTACAGTATCTCTCTCTTTCAACAAGTTTAGTAAACACACATTCACATGCCTGTGGGGCAGGTATTACATTTTCCGAGCATCTGTTCTCTGTATCGGAGTCAGTTCAGAGTCATGTGACGAAAATGAACACGAGAATCGTAACTAGAAACTATGAACTCTAAACAGCAGCTAGATCCACCGCAGGGCACACACATACACTCACACACTCATTCACACATTACGGGCAATTCGGGAACACTGATTAGACTAATCTGCGTGTCTTTGAACTGTGGAAGGAAACTGGAGGAAACCCACCAAGCACGGGGAGAACATGCAAACGAGGCGGCAGTCGACCCCGGACCCTGGAGGTGCAAGGCCATAGTGCCACCATGCCACCTTACTACATTAACACTGATCTATATTTAAAAATGATAGGCAATTCACACCTCAGATGCCAACATCATTACGCACTCTAATATTCTTATTATACTGTCTTGTTTGAGTTCTCCAATATTCCTCATGGCTAATTGCCAATATATGTGTATTTAGGCATATTTGAAGTTTTATTAAATCATGGGCAGTGGAGCGCTGGTGGTGCGTACTTGGCTATTAAGACGGCCTGGTACAATAATAATAATCTAATTACAGATCACCAACGTAGTCCTGTTTGAGATCAGGGTGATGTGTGTCTCAGGTCAGATGGGAGTCTGAGGGAGCAAAATTGTCTGTGCTCTCAGAAGGAGATGGGTGGCATACAGTACTTGCTCTCCAATATCGAAATATCACAACCATCTTTGAGCAGATAGTACTTTCCTCCAAGTATGTATCACCACAAGCTGATATGGCATGACCAGCAGTTTGCCTGGTTTCAAGATGCATGTGATAAAGTTTGCCCTCCCAGGTTGGAAGCGGTTGTTTGATGCCGGAGAGCTGCTAGACAGGTGGGAATGATTTAAAAAATCAGACAAAAGAAAGCACATAAAATCTCTCATATGGTAAAATGGGATTCATAAAATGTTACACTCGTGAGCTTTTATGCTGATTGCTTTAATTAACGAGGCTTTATTAATTACATGTGTCATATAATTAGTAATTACATTTTTATTGCAGTTTCAATTTGTACTTTTGCAGAAGCTAATTAAATGAACCATACATCCGTTATCATTTGTGGGAATCTCATTTCAAGTTCAAAATTTGTCACTGATTGAAGTAGACGGCATTTTGGATATGCATCTTCCAGCAATAGTACGTGACCACTGATTTAAGGTTAATATTGACGTCATTTTAAACATCATCACTACGAGAACACTACCTTAATTTCTCCATACAACCCCCTGCAACACTAATGCATTTGTCAAGGTAGAACTGTTCTCATTACGCAGTAGCCATGATATGCTTCACGTCGGAAAACGCTGCCGTCCCAGGAACTCCCTTGTGGAAATAGAATCCGGGAGATGTGGCAATGACTTGCTGGCCAAGTGGTGTTTGTGAACGGTTGTGCGTACAGTCAGAAGATGTGTCTCTTCCGCAAGATATCCGTCGATCTTCGAGGATCAGGAGGTCCACTCGCTAAGTGTCCATGTGAACAAGTGCAGTGGGCCCAGTGCCACCTCGACCAGGATTCACATATGTACAGCATTCTTTAAAATGTTTGCACCATTCAAACGTTCTACTGCGGCTAAGATTCTCATCACCATACTGTGCTTAAATATCAATCCGATTTATTCATGAAAATTTTCTGGTCCTGGTTTGACTTGAACACCCCTCTGTATTTAATAACATTTGTATTAATTGGTATAAAAGCAAAACTTGGTGGCCATTAGGTATTTAAACATTTTTCTAATTGGCATAAAACTACCCCAAAATGTCTTGTTCTGGTGCAGCATGATTCCTGACCCTTGGAGCCGCTACTACAGCTTCTTGTAGTCGGAATTTAATGTTCTAATCATTCTTCAAAACCTGCTGGATCTGGCTAGATATAGAGTCAGAAGGATGTCTGCAGTACTCCGGTGTCACTCTCTCAATCCATGTCTGCTTGATTGCTTCCTGAAGATTACAGTTTATACAGTATAGAAGATGGTTTCTCTGCTGTGACTCCCATCTTCACCATTGTCCAAGAGGTTTCTATTGGGTTTGGGTCTGGAGATGAGCCAGGCCATTGCTCCAAAGCTGAATGCCATTGTCACAAAGCCAGTTTCTCACAGATTTCGCCATGTGGCATCCATTTCCCTCTTGCTGAAAAATGGTGGCTCAGATGAAAGAGAAACACAGAGAGAACTAATACATGGCATATGTTGCCTTACTACTTTTAGCCATCACTGTGAACAAGTCGCCACTGGTCCCTATGTCTGGTAATGATGTGTTTTTAGCTACGTAGTGTGATTTTTATTTTTGTGTGTCATGATGAGATGGTCTTTTCTGTGAAGCGCTTGTTTCCTTATGATTGCAAGAGATATCAACTAGTTCATAAATTTGCTTTGATAAAAATGTGCAGCTTTTAATGGTGAACGATCCTCAGAATGGTCTTTTTTCATTAGCACCTTCCTAAAAGCCTTCCTTTTTATACAGTATTTTCACCTTTTGGAATTTTTCTGCTTATTCTTCGGGTAAGTACAGTAGATAGAGCGATACTCATCGGGCATTGTCTTTTTGTGCCTGGAGTACGGGTACTACAGACTACTTACACTGGTAGAATCCATTTGCACATCTCTGGCTAAGTTTGTGTTGCTGGCGAAATAACCATTTTAACAATCCTATGAGGCATTTTAATCTGCTTTTACAAATCCTCTGCATTTGTCAGGTCATTTTTACAAAAACGTGTGCCGTGTTTTTATCAGCCGTGTGCTTGTTTGATGGCGCCGAGGGCTGCCTAAGATTTGTGAGTTCTTCACAATTTATTCCATTATTATTTTGTAAACAAATCAAGATAATGTGTTTTTCTTTTAGGACGCAGCATATACCAGTTACACATCGATCTTTCCTTGAGATATGACTTCTCCGCCCTTATTGAGCTGCCTAATGCACATTTGATTACTGACCATGATCCAACCTACCATCCAGTGCTCTGTTATGAAGATAAAGGCAACTGGTCTATTTTATATATGTGTAATCACTCAATCCCTTGCCAGTCTAATTTTACATTCCACAATACACTCCCTGAGCACGGTTCTCTAATCAGCCAATCGTGTGGCGGCAATGAAATGGATAAAATCATGCAGATATGGCCCAGCAGCTTAGGGTTACCATTAGAATGGTTGGGAAAAATTTTGAGTATTTTTACTGAGGATGATCACTTGTGCCAGATGGGTTGGTCTGAGTTTCTATAACTGCTGATCTCTCTGGGATTTTCACACACAATAGTCTCGGGATTGGGCAGCAGTGTGTGAATGGTGTTAAGACAGTTCAGGCTGGTGGCGATGATGAAATGGTATGGGGAATGTTTTTGTGGCACACTTTGGGGCTGTTAATACCGATCAATCATCGCTTACCTGCCACTGACTATCTGAGCATTTGTTGCTGACGATGTGCATCCCTTCATTGCCACAATTTACCTCCTCATCTACTGGATTGATGTAAACAGCATGAGATTGCACCATGTCACAATGACAACTGATTTCATGAACATGACAATGAGTTTTCCAGGGGCCTTCCCTGTAACTGGATCTGAATCTCCAGTAGAACACCTTTGAGTGAACATCTGTGAGTCACAGCATGAAAATTCGTTTGAAAAATCTGCCTCAGTTGCATGATGCTGTCAAGTCCACATGGGCCACAATCTCAATGATATGTTTCCAACATCTTATGGAATCTATGACACAAAATGGAGGTTGTTTTGAGGGCAAAGGAAACACAATCCTTTGGATTGGACACTTTAAACATATGAATTGATTAAATGCACATGGCTCAACAAAATATGATATTGTGTTGACATGAGCTTGGCATAAACTACAAATTAGACTGCTTTATTAAAGATATATTGCAGCTACATCAATACTAAAAAAGAAATGTGGGAAGATACCAGCTGTCCACCCGGCTTAGTAAATGAGGCCATGTCATCCCCTCAGTACCTCTGATGAAGATCCAGCTGACTTTAACATCGGCTGCACTAGCAATGGCACTTACTTGCCAGAATACTAATGGTATTTTTCTTTTCCAGGTCAGTGAAAGAGAAAGTGAACTATTGTAACAACCCTTTAGGACCCAAAATTGTGTGGCAAGGTAAATTTGGCAGCATTATGGACATTTGGACGCCATGGTGTTGGATTAATGTTCACGACCTGGCATTGGAAAAAAACTGATCCAAACAAAGTGTTGAAAATACAAACTCAAATCAGTGTTTATTAAGAGCATTTATGTTTATCTGTCAACCCATTGTGGTCACCCTTGGGCACCACGTTCCTGCAGAAACATTCTTGGACACGTCAATATTTCTGCTGCTTTCTTTCTGCAAGCAAGTTGATGCCCTGACCATGATGTGAACCCTGGTCTCAATGAAAAGCACTTTTTACCAATGCTCAACAAAAAAACCTGCATATAGATGGGTTGTCACATCAGATCATTTGATCCAAAACATCTGGCACAGGCGTTAGCCCGGATACGCCTCCTGATGCAACCCTCCTGTTTTCTAACCGGGCTTGGGACCGGCATTGCACGAGTTAAGGTTGTTGTCCAAGAACCCAATGGTGACCTGGTGGTGGCTCAAACCCCTGACCCTCTGATTAGCAACATAGAACCTCAACCTCCTGAGCCACCACATTAGATATACAGCCTTGTCAAACGGCAAAAAAAAAATCATCCATCTTAAAAATTACTATTCAACAACTGCAACTTGCAAACTAGCTGAAAGAGGGACAAAAACCTGCTTACATTCCAAGATCTGTTGTATGAAACCGGACTTGATGAAGTTCATATGTTGTGCAAACACCATATTACAGCACAGTAATTTGGGAGCTATGATAAACTTCACAGTAATATTTCCCCAATCATCAACTGTCTAGTTTCAGTCCGGCTGTGTCTGTGGCTTTAGATTTCAGCTCAGGGTAGAAGCTGTTGTGATCATTTAATGTTATAGCCCATATGCCTTGTGTGTCCGTATGCCTTGTGTTATAGTGTGCCGTCTTTCTGCACCACTCTTTGTAAACACTGCAACGTCAGTTTTTCAGGTGCTTTACAGATTATTAGAGAAAGAGTAGAGAGAAGACAGCAAGGCGTTAGGTTCAGTATTATTTCCTTATTCCATTAAGTCAGAAACTGATGCCACATATCAAATGTCAGTTGTACAGCCCTAAATTAATGTTATGCAGCGAAGATCTCTTGCTAAATTTATCCTTGACTAAACCTGTAAGTGTGAAACAGTGATTGAGAGAAAAACATCTGCTTCATGTGTCATATTTTAAGAACTATTCTCAAAAAGCCTTCTATTTTGGAATAGTTATAACCAGAGGTAGGCAATGTACACAAATTCTGCAGTATATTTGAATGAAGGTAGAGATACACTAGGTCAAATGTTCAGTAAAGGTAGACGTCTTACATTTGCATATCTGGTTGAATGAAAGTAGAAAAGTACATGCAGTCAAATTTACCAAAAGTTAAAATAAAAGTTCTCTCTCTCTCTCTCTCTCTCTCTCTCTCTCTCTCTCTCTCTCTCTCTGTCTGATTGTGGACATGTTGTTTCATTGCTGTCTGCAATCATCCCGCTTCTGTTTTTAAACACCTGCTACAGGATTAAAAGTTTCCTAGGTGGAAGGCAAATCATGCAATTATGCATAACACTCAGTAAGTGGCACCAATGGGGTTGGATAACGCAACACCATGCAGAAATGTAGTGAAGTAGAAAGTACAGATGTTTGTTGTAGAATGTACAAACCTACTCAAGTAAAGTACAGACATGTGAATTATGTACTTAAGTAAAGTACAGATGCAAATGTTACTAGTTATCTTCTACCTCTGGTTATTACTGTTAAGGTTCACATCTGTATAATGTTTGTTGTCAGTATAGTACAGACGCAAAAGCACAGAAAGTGATTGGTATACATCTGAAATTTTTCCATGTAGACAATAGCTGAGCTGAAAAGCCCTGGTCTCGCGGTATATTCCACAGTGCTAATGCAACCTTCTTCACTCCCATATTCTATTCCTCCAAACTCGGAGGCCAGGTCGTTTCTATAGTCCCTGCTCAGAATCAGCAGATCAGCAACAGCCAGGATGAAAATAAGTTGTACGTGTTTGTGGGGTTCACAGTCCACCGAGCTGCAGCCGTAGATGATTTATGGTTGTCCGATATGCAGGACCTACTGTCAGGTGCTAACCTGGAGTCACTGCACACTGTGCTCTGAATATGAGATGAAGCGCCTTTGGGGAAGGAGTGTTTCGCCTGTGGCATGACTGCAAAGCTGCACGGTATGCGTTAAGAAAACCATGAGGGCAAACTACAAGGTGACTTGACACCTTGTTAAAAGTGAACAAAAGTTGCAGCAGGGTCAGTGCAGAAGCTCAAGTGCATTGAATGTATTATTATGAGACAATATTTGGAATCGAATCTGGTTTGTATACTGAAAAACTTTGTATATATTGTACAATTTGTTTTCCTTTTACATAAAGTCGAAAAAAAAAATTTTGTCTGTATGTGAGACCTTAAAAACTTGTTTTTCAAATATTCACAAATCCAAATATTTAAAAGAAAATCCCCACTGCAGTACATTTCAGTGCTGTATATTATTCTACAGGCTTTAAACCTGCAAAACTATTTGGACAATCCTACAATGACATTGTATCCAAATACATAAATGTCAATATGGAGCTGGACCCCCAACAGCTTCCAGGCTTCCTACAGTGTTTCTGTAGGAATTTTTGCACGTTTATTCTGCAGAGCAGTTATGAAGTCAGGCACTGATGTTGGACAAAAAGGCCTGTCTTCTCGCAATCTGAGTTCCAGTTCATCCCAAAGGTGCTCGATGGGATTGGGGTCACAGGGCTCTGTGTTAGGGCCAGTCAAGTTCTTCCACCCTGAACTCATCAAGCCATGTCTTTATAGTCCTTGCTTGTTGGAATAGAAAAGGGCCTTCCCCAAACTGTTGTTGGACGCGTAGCATTGTCCAAGATGTCTTGGTATGCTGAAGCATTAAGGTTGCTCCTCACTGGGGATAAGAGACCTGACTGAAACGCCTCAATTCAATAATTAACAGGATTGCCAAAACACTTTTATACAGTATGTAGCCCCTGCTTAATACTGTATGTTTCCCATTGGAATGTGTATTTTAGTAGTTAGGTCAATAATGTGTGTGTGGGTGTATGTGTGGACATGTATACCTGTTTTAGTGACTATTCTAACTGCGCAAGCACCTCTCGCCAGCCACTCTTACTGTACGTCTTACTTCCCTGACCGTGAGTCTGCCTACTTTTGTTTTGTTTTGTTTTGTTTTTTTTATTAAAAACTGCAGGTGCATTCACAGAACTCTTGCTACACCTTCAGGCTAGACTCATCCCAAGCTGTTCCTTCAGGCTTGGCTCAGAATCGAATATGAGAAAATGCTTTACTTAAATCTGGTCCTTCCTTTCTTCAATAAATTCCAGCATTTGTACCGCTTTAGTTAAGTGAGCCACTAAATTTGCTATAGAAGGGTCAAAGGAGCATAGCTCGGCAATTTAAAGTGCAGATCCATCACTGCTGTTGTCGAGAAAACCATGATCAGTCACTGGAATGTCTAGACAGTCATTAAAATTGAGGTGATTATTGCTCCTCCCTAATGCTCATCCATGTGACCAGAATGCAGCCAATTACTTTTAGGTTTTCCCACTTGAGCACAGCACAGTCCATTGGTATGCCTGATGCAGAGTCACATGGGAGTATAATTTGGCAGACAGCTTAACCACAAGCAGAAAACGAGAAGAAGGGAACCAATCGGGAGAAAGACCAAGAATATAAATCCGGGCTCTGTCCTGCTTGCAATGTAAAGGGAAATGTTTTGTTACAAGTCGAGATCAGCCACCTGATTCCTCTGGCTTCAGTGCTCCACCATCAGGAAGTCCTGAATCATCATCATCATCATCATCATCATCATCATCATCAGAGAAGGTCTTCAAGGTGTAGGAGTTTAATTGTCTAATTGTCTTGGCGTGTAATAAGTTTAATGCAAACTATTTTAAGCACAATGTATATTAGTGCAGGGGGGGGGATTGGGAGGACCTATTGAAAGAGCCTTGGCTGTCCAGGTCTGTCCTTGGGCTCTGATTAAGTGTGAAGGTCATGTGCTGTGACTTATTAGCATGCAGCGTTTGTGAGCAAACAGGCAGGTGGACTTGGTGGGTGCTCACTATGAGCTGCCCAGCTAAATCTCAGCCTCTCTGGGCAACCCTCACTCGTGACCTGAAAAGATATATTTGTCTCTAATCAGTGCTGTTTCCATGTTCCAACCCAGACGGCTGTCTCTTATTAGATAGCCTAAGAAACATCCCATTATTACTATCAGCAGCTCTCATCATTATAATCTTACCTCTCGGCTTTAACACACACAAAAAAAAAAAGAAAAGAAAAAAAAAAGTAGGACAGTTTTTTTTTTTTTTTTTTTTTTTTTAATGAACGCGAGGCTTCTTCATGAGAAGAGCACAGAACATGAATGCTTGTCAGACTTTTAAATGCAGACCCTATGCTGCAAGACATAATGTGTGCCTATAATAAAAAACTTCATGACAATTGAAATGTCTTCTTTTTTTTTTTTCTCCTTTCCCCTTCGGTATCTGCTTTTATGTTAAAAAGAATGTCATGCTCCCATCTTGCAACAGCTACATTCGCTCCCATCTTTTTATATATTTAAGAAGCAGGACAATGGAGACATTTCAAACATTTTCCCCCACAGAAGAGGAATTCCTTAAACGAAAATCGTCCCCAAAAATAATGGCAAGCGGCTAAATTGAAAGGCGGCCGTGGCAAATGGCTGAATACGAGTGTAGCAATGACTGTCGCTTTGTGTTTGCCGCTGCCTATGTGCAGGCTGATTATTTCAGTCAGATTAGGTGCGAGACGCCTAATGAGCGTTATTGTGCTTCCAGAAATCTGCAATCTATTTTCTGCCAAACACCATCAACTTTAGAGTTTAAACCAGAAACCCGGCTGTGCCGCATTATTAAATCAGATCAGCTTTGATTTTAACATGAGCTCGGTTTTTGCAGAGAGGAGTATAAAGATAAGGGCAGATGCAGCATTTGTGCCTGAAATACGCCCATTCAGAAATCATAATTCATTCTGTATAGGGCTTTAATGGTGCTTCAAAGCAATTATGCATCCACTTGTAACATTAATAGGAAATTCAAGGACATGTTAAGTAGCCCTGGAGATGCTTTGAGAGCAATAAACATAGAATGCATGCGAAAGCCCACCCAAATGCATCTAATCTTGAAATGAGATGTGTAATATTAATATTAGCATATCTGAAATCGCTAGTTTACATTCACAGCAACAAAAAAAGGGGGGGGTGTACTTTTTTAGTCATTTGGTTTTTGTGCTTGAAGAATGGTTATTTGATGCAGATTATTATTTGCCCAAAATAGCTGAATACATTATCCACAATAATAACCTCATCAATGTGCATCTATGGCCAAATAGAAGGGTGAGTCAAAAGTTATCTGCACTCTGGCTGTAGAATTGAATTTAGAAAAGAAAAATATATATTTTGTTACGAGCCACTAATGCACTGCCGTCCTGGCTTCTTCATCAGAAGTCAATCTTCGGCCTCATGGAGCTGCTTTCCGGGGACCGAACAGGTGAAAGTCTGATGGAGCAAGATCAGGACTGTAGGGGAAAGGCTTTAAAATGTCAAAATGAAGTTTTAGCAGATTGTCGACAGTGTGGGCAGAAGTGTGCAGACGTGCTTCGTCATGCGAGATCACTACGGCCCTCGGATAGCAGTCCTCCGCGTTTAATCCGAAGTCCAGGCTTCAGCTCTTCAATAAGCATCTCACTGTAATGAGCACTGTTGATTGTTGAACCTTTTTTCCTGATAATGGCCCAGTACTGACCCTTGAGGAATCCCAGAAAACTGTAAGCATTGATTTTCCATCTGCTGGTTGAATTTTGAACTTTTTCTAGGTTCGCAATTGATGATGTTGTCATTCCACACTGCTGTTTAATCTCAGGTTTCGTAGTGATGAATCCATGCCTGGTCACCACTAATGATTCTCTTTGACCTTAACTTTTACCTTCCTTAGAGTATCGGTCCAAATTTTGTTTGCAGATATGGAATGGAAAGCACTTAAAAGTTTTAATATAACCTGAGTGTGAATAATTTTTAATTCACCCTGGTATTATATGAACACCTGAGTACTGAACATCTGTTTCCAAAACCATGGCCATGTACAGTATATTGATGCAGATTTGTCTGCTTTTACCACTATAGGAGCTTTTTATATTCTGTGAAGGTTTTCTTGGAAACAAGGACACAAGTGGCAAGTCACTGATGTCCAGCATGAACGGCTGGCACAAAATTGGCATTTCAGTGATTACCAAAGGTATTCAGTGGGGTTGAGGTCAGGGCTTGCACTTGAGCTCTTCCTGTGTAAGGCTGGGGACATACTATGCGGCTTTCACAATCTGAAAAGATTCTGGGAGTTTACATGAATAAATGAATGAATGAATGACTTAGGAAGTACATGCTGAATAAATAAATGAAGACCCGAGCTTGGGGGAGTGAACGATTCCTCCTCCTTCATGTTCATCTGTTGACGTTACATATTCACCAGTGGGGTCAGTGAACACTGCACGGTCGGCTCAGAAAAATCTTACATGTGCGATATACTGCGACTCATATCGGGAGTAGTCTGTTCTCTGTCTGTTCTCCTTACACACGTTCCGATTTTAGCCTGTCCCCTTTATGCACTTACAGATTCCTGTGCCAACTTGCCATGCCAACTAGCCACAGCTTGTGCTAATGGTACAGTCTAGTATAGAATTGAATCCTAAACAAAATCCTGTCTAAGGCCATGTAGTGCATGCTCAGCTTAACCTTTCCAATTATCTCTTTATGGAACTCACTTTGTGCATGAGGGCATTGTAAAGCTGGAACGGGTTTGGGGATCTTAGTTCCAGTGAAAGGTTGTCTTAATTCTGTGGACAATTGTGTGCCTCCAGCATTTTTAGGGAAGAAATACTACAGATATATGGTATGGTCAGGTGCCTGCATACTGTACTTTGGTTTCGATATAGTGCATCTAATCTGCCAGATACAGGGTGCTTACTTCATTTATAGCTTAAACCACCTCTAAGTCCAATCGTGCATAGGAGAGTCGATTTTAAACCCTGCTCAGTACAAAATCTTCTAATAGTCCTTGACGAAAAGCTGTTTGCTTCACCTCAGTCAATCAACATAATCTCTGATAGTTTTGTGGAGGACAATCCTCTTCTGGCCATTTCATCAATCATTTCAAAATATGGTTCCAAAGTTATGCCTAAAGCTGGCTAAGAATGATGGGCTGTAACGTATCGGCTGGCTTTGATCTGATTATTTCAGCCCTAAACTGCTATTTCAGACAATAAAGCTAAGAAATTACTGTTTTTTTTTTTATCCTTTTGCCAAAATTTAATCAAATAATCAAATAATCTGGGTTTTTGTTTTGTTTGTTTTTTTTGTTTGTTTTTTTTTTTTTGCATTTTGATGCTATGCCTTACATAGTGATTTATTCTAGAAAAGCCTTAAAGTTAGCCTAACTACCAAATGACAAAGGGAGGAACGGAGAAAAAAAGAGAAAAAAAGAGATACTGTAGGGGGATCGATGAGGTGAGAGCACATGATTTTCTTCATCTTACCATCTACAGTGTATCTGGTCTGTATCTAGCATGTACTCCTCCACTTCCAATCGACAGCCCGACCAAGTGGGTGGGCAGATGTGTGACAGCAAGGAGGAGTGGGCGGATGTGATTGAGTTCATTGTAGAGAGGAGGTACCTTTAATGCAGGGACAAATCTGAGACCTGCAGGCTAGGTTTAGCCGTGTTCCAGCTCATGAGATGACGAAGACGTGCAGTGGTATTCACTGGGGGGGGACAAATGTTCAGTACATTCGTGACGAAAAGTGTTGAGACAAAAGTGAAACTCAGGGTTATAATGACATTCTCACATAAGGACAATCAAGATAATAAGAATAATTAGTTATTTTATGCAATAGAAATTGCTATACAATGATCAATATTTTGTATATTCTTCAAAACCTGCTGGATCCGGATGGGCAGGGAGTCAAAAAGGACGTCTGCTTCCTTTGCTTCTTGAAGATCATGTATAGAAATTTTGACACAGAAGTTTATAATTCACTTGCGAATACACTACTGTAGTTTTGAGCCATTTTTGTGCAGAGGTGGACACCCTGGCTTCAGAAACTGAAAGCCCTGCCACATATTTGTTCCAGCCATTTAATAAATAAGTTCAATTAACCATCCGATTTTAATTAGCACTCTTCAGCCAGATAGGCTCGAACTAATTAGTGAAATCACCTGTTCTATAATTGAGCATAAGGTCACACTCAAGGTCATGCTGTTGTGCTAAATATCAGCACAGCTACAATATGTGAGGGGTCATAGGCATGTGAGATATTGCATTTATACACCAGTTCTACAACAGTGTTTATTATCAATAGATTATGATGTGTCTGTTTGATTAATCCGTTATTTTCTGCCGCCAGCTCGTATGCTTTTGCAACCTGAAGGGCAAGCGTTGAGCTGGCAAACAACAGTAAGACTACAGGTCAATTAAACGTTTTAAAATTTGTACCAGTACTATGTAATCAAAAGGTGAGGAGAATAAACCGTGGAGGTGATGGACAGTCCTGTAAATCTCCTAAATTTCTCTTTATATTTCCACTTATTCTTCTCTAGAATATCAGCTAACTTCTGGGGTTTCAGGGTTAAATCCCAAACAGCATTAAATGGAAATCTAGTGTGCTGTGTAGCATGTGCGTTCCTTCGTTCCACACATTAAGTAGTGCCTTTGATCAGGGGTTACAGGGGGATTTGGGATTCAGCCTTGTGTTAGAAGCTAGTTGGTTTTATAGCTCACCTTAGCCATGAACAGAACAGTATGGACAGATCGAATGCAATTTGGATAACATTATCAAATTGCAAATGTGAGGGAGACTGTAGCCATGTTCACACCTAGCCGGGTACTTTAAAAACGGAGATTTTTATCTGCGGTTTTGGCCTTTCGTCCACATGCAAACACAGTTTTGGTCGGAAAACTCCGTCCAAAGTGAAGATTTTTCAAAACGCCGTTTTCAGTGGTGTTGTGCCGACTGGGGAAAACGGAGATGTCTGTTTGTGTGCCGATGATGTGATTGTCTGTGTGCTAGTCTCCTTTATTTGGCTTTGTTTATGAGGATGTTTCCGCAATAGTGGACTTACGTAGAGTAAACCAGTGAGTGTGTTAATGTTGCATACTGGACTTGTTCGTGCGTGTACATACACACGCAGTTACTCACTCATTAGGTTAACAAGCAGAGGTGCCTGAAGCTACGAAGCTCACTGCTGCTACGTACAAAACTCT
Organism: Clarias macrocephalus; assembly: GCA_011419295.1. Taxonomy (NCBI): domain Eukaryota; kingdom Metazoa; phylum Chordata; class Actinopteri; order Siluriformes; family Clariidae; genus Clarias; species Clarias macrocephalus. The sequence continues at coordinate 90,374 of JAAGKR010000027.1, read as the reverse complement.
GAAACACAGAAGACGTTCACAGACAGCAACAGCGGTTTTGGACAAGACCCGACGGACTTCTACACGGCGCAACCGGTGATGACGTTTTGTCTAGGCTTCTGATTGGCCCCGTGTTGATTAGGGTTGCTCCTAAGAGCACTTAACACGCCTTGTTAAGTGCTCTTAGGAGCAACCCTCATCAACACGTGAAGAAAGATATTCACATGAACATGTGAACAAAGATATTTTTAAAACGTAGGTCGTGTGGAGCGAATTATTTAAGTTGAAAAATCTCCGTTTTTAAAAATGCCCGGCTGCATGTGGACCTGGGGTGTCCTCGGGTTGATCCAGTACTGTCTGAACCCAGTGGGATGCTGTTGCATTTACAGTAATATATGTTCAAATTCAATGAAATAAATATATAATAATGAGTTCTGGAACTATCCTTAACAAGAAGTACACAATTCCCTGATATGTTGTGGATAGATATTCTAGTAGAGGTGTTCACATGACACCTGACAAGAAAACCCTTAGAAGAAAGGAAAAACTGCACACTCCTGACTCCTGATCAAACCTGTTAGTCTGTAACATGACTGTGTATCATTTCCACAATGCCTGGACTCTGCAGCACACAAAATAACATCAGGTGTATAGTACAACATTTGTACCGCGTACATTAAGAAAGCTGTGTGAGACATTTGTAAAGCAACCGATTCATTTACAGCAAAATGTAAATAAAAAAAAGAAAGAAAGAAAGAAAGAAAGGCAACCACTTCTTCTTTATTAATACTTTTTCTTTTTTAATAAATAGGTTATACCATGTCTGACTCTCCACCGGTTTGGAAGCAAAGTGGTGTGGAAACATTCCATTCGCCGTCATGCCAAAACTACACACTGTGTCTGATTTAATAAAAGATGTGATGGGTATTATTTAATCTGATGTTTTTTTTTTTTTTAGAGAGCCATATGAGAGGATAAGCCATTCTCATTCAAGCTAATGTTTGAGCACTAAGCAATGTCCATTACAACAGTCATTTCTGGCCTTCAACAAAGTACCTTCTCTGGAGGAGGAACTAAACAGTTTAATCGATCTGTAGTTTTTTTGTTTTGTTTTTTTCCATCGGAAAATACATCAATGAAAAAAACAACCTCTTGTTTCTTTAGGTTTCTATGTTGCTGAATATGTCCCTGCGATATAAATACAGCTCCAGAGAGCGTATGAGAGGAATCCCTGTGTCCAGTATTGAGAACAACACTGTAATGCTTAACTTATTATAAACTACTCTGATTGTTTCCACTAAATGGCTTCTTGCGTATAGAGATGAAGGCAAGCAAACCCAATTTGGAGCGTTGAATGTCAGCAGTGATTGAAAAGAGCATGTGTGCAGGACGCTTACGATGCTCAAAAGCCCCTGGCCATCACCACAACCCAGACTGTCAGACTTGTTTTGCAGGATGTTTGGCATTTGGGGATTAGAGCTGGTTGTTTTGTACGCTAGCCTGCAGGGACAGCCTGTTGACAGGCGATCTCTCCTCTGGCTCGTAGCACCGCCTGCTCGTTACCAGCTGCCCTGAAGAGATTACTCATTCTCCCCACTCTTCCCTGGCTGCCACCAGGAGCTCTGCCTCGCACACGGGAGATGCGCAAAACCCCTAAATCAGCTAAGGGTCTATTAAGCGCTATTGTTCTTGGATATGGTTCCAGATTTGCAGGGCTGGCCCAAGCTTTGCCTCCACCCGACCTTCTCACCGTCGTAAGCCTATTGAGCCGATAAAATACTGCTGTGCTGGATGGCTTCTGTCTGATGATGACCCCAAATATGAAATAGTGTTGGAGCTCATTAGGGCAGGATTTTGACATAATGCTAATAGTCACATTTTGCTTTGAGAACCTGGATTCTGCAGAATCCAGGTTCTCAAAGCAAAATGTGACTATTCCAGCATCGAACAGAAATGATTTCCTTGCTCTGAGCAGTGCATGGCATGTTTCAGCAGATGGCTAATGAGTCATCTACAAGTAAGATAGCAAGCCTATTGGAAGAGAGCCCGTCAGAGAGGAAGCTAGACAAGCAGAAAGCAGGAGAGGAAGCAGAGGAGGCTGATAAGAAGCACATGGCAGAATTCCATCCTCCGAGTGCCAGCTGATAGTATTAAGCTCTACACTAGCACTCTCTCCGGAGCCAGTACACTTTGAAGGAAACGGAATCCGTAAGCATGCTTTGGGTAAATATATATCTGCATCTTTATGTAGCCATACACTCACCAGCCACTTCATTAGGTACACCTGTTCAACTACTTGTTAGCGCAAATATTTAATCAGCCAATCACATGGCAGCAACTTGGCACATTTAGACATGTAGACATGGTCAAAAGAGCTGCTGAAGTTCAAACCGAGCATCGGAATGGCGAAGAAAAGGTAATTTAAGTGACTTTGAGCTAGGTATGCTTGTTGGCGCCAGACGGGCCTGTCTGAGTATTTCCGAAACTGCTGATCTACTGGGATTTTCACACAAAAGCGTCTCTAGGGTTTACAGAGAATGGTCTGCAAAAGAGAAAATATCCAGTGAGCAGTATTTCTCTGGGTGAAAATGCCCTCAGAGGTCAGAGGAGAATAGACCGGTTCGAGCTGATAGAAAAGCAACAGTAACTTCAATAAAATCTCGTCACATCCGATGTTTGCCGAAGAGCGTCTCTGAATACGCGACATGTCGAACCTTGGAGCAGAAGGGCAACAGAAGCAGAAGACCACACACCTGGTGCTATTTCTATCAACGAAAAATGGGGAACTGACGCTACGATTCACATGGGCTTACCAGAAGTGAACAATAGAACTTTGGAAAAGTGTTGCCAGGTCTGATGAACCTGGACAATTTCTGCTGTGACTTTTAGATGGTAGTGTCACACTATGGCATAAACAACATTAAAGCATGGATCCATCCTGCCTTGGGACAATGAGTTCACTGTTCCCAAATGGCCTCCACGGTCACCAGATCACGATTCAATGGAGCACCTTTGGGATGTGGTGAAACGGGAGATTAGCGTCATGGCTGTGCAGCCGACATATCTGTCATCGTGTCATTAAGGACTAAGATCTCTAAGGAATGTTGCACCAGCACCTTGTTGAATCTATGCCTTGAGGAATTATGGCAGTTCTCAAAGAAATATGGCGTCCAAAAAAGGGGCACTAGCAAGGTGTATACCTAATGAAATAGCTAGTGAGTGTATATCTATAAATTAATCGGTTAAAGAATTTATCTAGTTAATCCAAGTCACAATTTAAAAATACTCAGATTTACTTGTATTACAAATGTGCAATGTTGGAATAAAGAAATGCATGACAGACTGGTTAGAGGAAATAGATTTATAATATCCAAAAACATTAACAGGTTTATAATATCCAAAAACATTAACATTTAACAAATGTTGCTAATTCAAATCTCAAAAAATCTGGCTCAAACCCAGATCATCAAAGCCAAAAAAAAAAAAACCTTATAGCCTTAGCCACCTGAGCCACCACCCCCACATCTTACATTTAATGTATTCTTGTAAAAAATATTTCCCCATGAAGGTAGCTCGAGCACACAACTTTTATCCAAACATCCATCTATAAAATGAAACTCTTTATTAGAAAAACGTTTTATAATGAAATTATCACACACAGCTGGGCGAGTATGGGAAGCCAATAGGGTCAAACTTGGTCATATGATTAATTAGCTTTTTTTTAAAGATAGTAATGTGTTAAAATGTCTAAATAAATCACATGTTAACATGTTAATATTGACAGTTTTGTACATATATACCCTTATAAATGCATAAATGTGTCCGCCAACACTATGCACAAGACCTCTCACTACTCTCTCAACCCAACCCACTGCACCACTTACAAACATCATTCATAAAAATAACGCCTATTTACCAGTTCAGTGGAGTGACACTGTTGATTGAAAATTGCCCTACTACTAAACTTATGCAACCACACTTTACATCCTACTGCCAATCTCAAAAGCAACCCATTGGATTTTAGCCCACATAGCCCACATATAAAGCTGCATATCCAACATCTTTATTTCGCTTGTGGTTTTTAACAGAATAAACTAGAGTTTATTTAATGACACGTTCTCCTCCGGTGCAACGCGCCTTTAGCTTTGATGATGTCATTCGTACTAATAAAGGTCACTTTCCTTCACGCACATGGTTCGAGTTTGTTCCCGATTAGATTTTCATCTGATTCTTGTTCACGTCTTGTTTAACGCATTATTTAAGTCTGGGACCAGTTAATAGACTCATCCCTTTTACCGCTTGTGTATTTTACGATGGTTATTAAAATCACGTCTGCACCTGCACTTTTCTTTCCTGACAGTTTCAAACATGGTTTAAATTTTTTAAAAGTTGAAAAAATTTGATTGTAAATCTCACCATGTGCTACTTCATGATGGTATATTTTGTGCCGCGACACCCAACTTTAATACTATGTTCATACTGTATACTGTACACGGTGTGACATTAGGCCATGTGACAGCCTTTGCTGCACATCCAGGTGATACAAATACCTGTGAGCGACTTGTCACTCGCGTGTGTGAATGTAGGGTAATGCATCCTTTGCGATGCGAGTCTCATAACAATTTCAGAATTAGTGAATGATTTTGGCTCATTTGTAATTTTTTTTTTCAACATCTGTTTGGTGTATGAAGATGTTAAATTAATACTGAATATTCATCCTCATCTGTATGGTAAACAGTTGCGATTTTAGACACTGATGCTTGTTATCCCTGTCCTTCAGTCTCCAGTACATGCTTTATATTCATCATATGTTGCATTTGATATTTGTCAGGCATCAGCATCTAAATAAGAAGCTGACAGTTCAGGCCAAAGAGAAGGAGGGCTATATCCGAACTTGGAACGTGGGCGGAAGTTTGATCAGCCTGGCTTGGCTGTGTCCGAGCAGATAGATAGGGCTGGTTTGTGAATGCCAGCTCTGGCTTTCTTCCCACCTGCCTCAGACTGTTGGATATAGTGGGTCATGACAAGCCTGTAAAACAGCTGAGCTTTCTCTCTGTTTCCGCAGCCTGCCACATTAGCACTGCGACCTGCAATTCCCCGATGCAGCAAGCAAGAGATAGCGCCATGGCGAACCCCGCCCTGAGCTTCTCGCCTCTCAGCAGCGTCACCCAGCGGCAGCCTGATTTACGGCACGGGTTGTATTTGCTAGAGGCTGGATATGAGTCTAAAACAGAAACAGCAGGGAAATGCCAGAACTGATACATGTCAGGGAGATGCCGGTGAGGAGGGGAGAGGGAAAGAAAGCGAGAGCGGGGGGGGTTTGGTGGGGGATGGGTGATGAATGTAAAACATGGAGACACACTTCATTTCCCACCTGCATTACATAGGGCATTGCTCTCCCAAGGGTGAGTTAGTGCAGCATGACCAGGTAGACAGATGTTCGCCTTTCAAGTCTGCACGTGACCTCGGCACAGCTTTGCATTTCTCTTCATTCGTTCTGAATGGCATTTCTTCCCCTCTCTTACAGGAGCAAGGAAAAATCTGTGTCATCTTCAACGTAGGCACCGATGACATCACCATCGACGAGCCAGCCGTCCTCGTGAGCGATGGCAAGTACCACGTAGTGCGCTTCACCCGCAGCGGGGGTAATGCCACCCTCCAGGTGGACAACCAACCCGTCATCGAGCGCTACCCAACAGGTAAAAACCCTGCTGCTGGCCGCAAATGACAGATTGTGGGAGGGAACCTCCGACATGAGAAGTGTGATATGTTGTTTGTGTGCTGGAGAGAGAGGACAATACCATGCACAGTCATGGGCACGCAGTCAGAGAGTCAGAGAGAAAGAGAGAGAGAGAAAGAGAGAAAGGTAAAGAAAGATGAGTGGCCCAGCTAGCTCCAAAGACGCAATTATCACCTCTCAAAATAAACCACGCCGAGTGCATTTCTGTCCTTCAAAAATCTGACGGATGCTGTTTGAAGACTTTGGCATCAATTTGGAAGCATATTGGCCAGGCTACCTCGTGCCAGAGTGCAGATTGATTTATATTTGTGAATGCACGTCATTAGTTTTTCAAGTGTGCCATTTTGCCTTCAGATTCTTCCCAGGCTCTGACTCACCGAGTGGAGGGCCTAAATAACCACCTCATGAACAATCTAATAACAATTGCAAATTGACACATTTCGCTCCAAGCTGCTGCGCTTAATATATTCAGCCCAGGATGAATTTGGATCATTTACAGTAGCTAGCCAGCCAGCTTTGCTTTGCTTTGCTTTGCTTTGCTTTGCTTTGCAGCCTTGGAGTGATTCTGCACCGCTGCTGTTTTCTGGATCCCTTCCGCCAGACAAATTTGAAATCACAAAGCAGCTTTTCATTTTTAGTGGCAACTAAAAAGGCCAAAAATAAGTTTGTCTTCTTAAAGGAAAATTCCACTTTAAATATTTTTATTCTCAGATATTTGTGGTCTACTTTATTGCGCAGTCTACTGATCCGGTCGGCGATATTAAAAACGTAACATACTATAGTATAGTTTGGTAACCTCTTTTTAAAAAACAATACGGAAAACTTTTCTATGCCTACGTCGTCTGCAAAAAATATTAACAAAACATTTGAATAATCTTAAAACATTCGAAACAATTTACAATTATAAAAGGTTCAGAACATCAGCTGCATCCACATAAAGTCTGTTATTAGTATTAAATAACATGTACACAGAAAAATGTATTGTGATATATTATTGTTTATTACAGTTATTATTTTCAGATTATCCAGTTACAATCGAATTTAATCAAAGATAATGTCAAGGGCCTCAAACATAATATGTAATCAGATGCCAGAATTTACTGCAGCCTTGAAAACTAGAGCAAGCGTTTACATTTTCCTCCAACATTCAGGATCATGTTCATGAGAAACCACTGTAGAAGATGTTCAAGTTGAAAGAATCCAATGCAGATGCACTGCCTGGTCAAAACAAAACAAAAAAAAAGTCACCACCTCAATCTTATTACGCAAATAGTTAAACGCCTTCTATTGGATTACAAGGAAAGAAAACAACTAAGGAGATTGCTGAAACTACTAACATTAGGTTAAGAACTGTCCAATGCTTCATTTAAACCTGGAATGATATTGCTGAACCACCACCTTAGAGGAAGAAGAACATCCTGAATGAGCGGAGTGATGGGAGATCACTTAAACACTTAGTGAAATCAAATCATTAAAAAAAAATTTTTAAAAACAACAAGAGTAGAAATCACAGCTATGTTTAATAGTGAAAGTAAGAAAGATCTCAAGGGTTTGGGACTAAACAGCTGCGTAGTCTTAAGAAAACCATGCATCAATGATGCTAATCAGGAAAAGGTTTCCATTTGCTAGGGAGCATAAAGGATGGACTGTGGACCAATAGAAAAAAACCTCACGTGATCTTTGATCATGTGAGGGAAGCAGATGAAATGATGAAGTGATGAAGTGATGAAGTGCCTACCGTACAAGCCTGTAGGGGCTTGATCTGCTTCACTGGGTCAGGTCTAGGCTCTGCAACGGTATGTGGCCGAAAAATGAGGTCAGCTGACAACCTGAACATACCGAACGACCAGGTTTTTCCATCAATGGATTTTTTCCTTCCTCGATGGCATGAGCGTGCCAGGTTTCATCAGGCTGAAATTGTGAAACAATGGTTCATGGGGCATCATTTTCACACGTGGATTAACTACCATAGAGTCCAGACCTTAAATCCATTGAGAATCTTTGGGATGTGCTGGAGAAGATTTTACGCAACGGTCCGACTTTCCCATCATCAATACAAGATCTTGGAGAGAAATCAATGCGACTCTGAATGGGAAAAAAAAAATTGCGACATTGCATACATTAATGAATCAAAATCAGAAGCTATGCTCGGGCGCAATCAAAGCAAAAGGAGGTCCGGTGGAATATTAGAGTGTGTGTGACTTTTTTTTTTTTTTTTTTACAGTATATGGCACCGAGTTACAGCTCAGAGTGAAGTTCGGATCAGGTGGTTAGTGAGGTATGGGATGACAAACATAATGGCGCTTATTGCAGTTTTAGCATGAAAACTGAAACACTGGAATCTGATCTGTTTAAGTGTAGTGTAAATATGAGCAGGACAGACTAAAAGGCTAAGGCACAGCTGCATTGCTGCTTTTTAGTTAAAGCAGGACAGTGGTACATTATTGACAGGCAGTCGGTTGGCATTGAGAAGAAGAAGGTAATAGCTATTCGAGGTGGAATTAGACTAACTCACTCGCTCATTCGCTATCCCGCTTAGCCTGTATACGGTCACGGGAAGGGGTAGTAGACCCTGACCAGGGTGCCAATCCATCGCACAGCACATAATCTCTTACACTATGGGAAATTTGGAACACGTAATCAGCATGTCTTTGGACTGTGGAAGGAAACCAGAGAGTTCCAGGAGGACACACACAAACCAAGGTCCAAGACCACAGAGCTAACCACTATCGCTACTAGAATCGTCAATTAAAAACATTTTAACTCAAAAGCTCAACTCACAAATCTGATTATAAATGTTGATATAAAAGTGGATTTTTCCTTTAATTCAAAAAAAAAAAAAAAAGAAAAGAATTGTTGCTGAAATTTTATGAACCTGATTGGGTTGTGAAGTTGCTACTTTGGAGCTGTACTTTTTTCCTCTCCAGTTCCCCAGCCTTCTGCACTTACACAAAACTTACACAAAGTAAGCAAACTCTCTCTCTCTCTCTCTCTCTCTCTCTCTCTCTCTCTCTCTCTTTCCACACTGTGAGCGCAGGGACTCATATCCCTCTCATAGCTGATGTTGCACAGGAAGACATTTTCTCTCCCTATAATAACGGCCCCTGCTCTCACCCAATTCTCAATTTTCAATCTGCTCTCTGGATACACGGATGCACACCAGACCTGCTGCCAGACTTAAGGGCCTTTTTTTATCGCAGCATAACTCAAAGAGGGAAAAAAAACTATTCAAAAAGTGCTCTACTTGGTGTTTCCAGATTCTCTCCCCATGCACTTGTTTCCTATCATCTCCACAGAGTAAAGGCTGGGCTCCCGTATGCGTCGGGTCGAAAAAAGCTACTGTAGGTTCGCCCGTTGTCTGAAGGCGAAAAATGGCTTTATTGTGCTGGGACTCAGACTGAGGGAATTTTTTTAAGGAGTGAAGTAGTTATCTGATCCAAGATGCAGAAGGTCCTGCGTGAAAAACCAACTTGACAGTGTTTTTAGCAGCCGAGGTTAATTCCGCTAAATAAGATGGAGAATTAGATAATTGACGCCTGATGGTAGATTTACAGTCGTCTATGGTATACTTGTATACTCTCTTTTAAGGCAATGCTTTTTATTGATACTCCTTTATCACGCATGCTTTATTGAAATGCATCAGTAAATGTTTGATTGGTTAGCCCAGCTTTTCTCCCTTTCTTTTCCCGCCTGCTCATCGATGGATACATTTTCTATTTCAAGTTTCCTTTGAAGGTTTTAGCAGAGAATTTGTCACACATGAGAGCTTCTAACAGGATTAAGGAAGCGGTAGGTTTGAGCCTCTTTCAGCGTGTATGGGGAGGAAGGCTAGTGCGAGGAGTGATGAGACGGGCATCGCCGTATGAGCACGACACATTGTCCTGTCAGGTAGTGCAGACTTTATTACACAAGCGTTATATTTTAAATGATTATGTTGTCATTTACAATAAGAGTCCTTGAGTTTACTTCATTGAAATGCTAATACCGGTGGGAAGAACGGAACGGATATGGATACGGATTTGTTGTCCAATTCTTAATCATTAATCTAAAAGCTGTTTCATAGCAAATACGGTATATGTTGAGCTTAAATACGTAGGCTTTTATATCTCTTTCTCGACGCCATTACTCTGTGGTACTGGTAGGAGTTTCAATGTGTGCATTATATATATATAAATATATATATATATATATATATATATATATATATATATATATATATATTTTTTTTTTTTTTTTTTTTAAAGGAGATCGAGGCTGACATTGCTGTAATCTCTCAAAGGATGCCTCGTACCAAGTGCCCGTTTTAGTCCCAATAAAAAGACCCGTCAAACCCTGTCTCTTAGACACAGGGACAATGGAAAGCGTAGTCGCTCATGAGATGCACATCTCGCCTTATCTGGGAAAGCCAAGCCATAAAGTCAATTACCAGGAGCTTTCTTAGGATAATTACATGTCGGTCTAGCGTATCTTATTTGGACATAATTGCGCGGCTTTAAATGAAAATCTGTTCCCGAGAAGTGGAAATGTCTTCCTGAACACTGCAATATAGGTGTTAAAATGCATGTCTAAACGGTCATTTATGTCATTATGAAGGTATCTGGTTCGTTTGAATTGTCCTTCCCTTGCAATGAAAGTACTTTACAATGAAATTAACCACATGATCAAACTATATATTAAACTACTACTAAATATGTTCCCATGACATTCTAACCAGATTTTAAACTGTTATAAATAGTCTCAAGCTTCTAAAACTGTCTAATAACTAAGGATAGTCCATCTAAACCAACATAATGTTAATCCTAAAGCTCGTTCACTTCCTAACTTGAAAAACTTGCTAATCTTGATGCCATGTTTTTTTTTTAACCTTGTGATACTTGAACTTCCAGATATTAACCTCTAACTATGTGTCTCTCTAAATTCTTTGAAGGCAACTTTGATAATGAACGGCTGGCTATAGCCAGGCAAAGAATCCCATACAGACTCGGTCGGGTAGTTGACGAGTGGCTACTCGACAAAGGTAAAAAAAATGAATGAATTAAACAGTGACTTAATGACTTATTAAGGCTCTGGAAGAGGTGCAGTTTCCTGAAGTTGACAGAATTGGCATGTGCAAATTGATCGCGTTGGTGAGCAGAATTGTAACTGTAGCTGCCCACTCAGTCTGTCCACTATATTGATCATCTCTGGGTCTCATCTTGGCCTTTTTTTTTTTTTTTTTTTGGTCTATTTTTCCTTCAAGGCACTACTGTCCTTCCTAAACTGAGAACTGCACCGCTTCAGAGATTAACATTTAATACAGTACATAACATAATCCCTGACTAACCCTTTAACAACACCCCATAACTCCAGTAACTGTCTGCAAATAATCTGCTGCTTTCTATGCTCTGTTGTTCTCTTCTTTGTCTTCCCTACAACACCTCAAACATTATTTCGTAAAAACATGAATTCCAAAAGAAGAAAAAAAAATCCCTAACACACAGAAAAGCCCTAAACACTCCAGTTTCAGTTCCAAGTAGTTAAAGGGACGGATGCGATTTTACGGAACGTGCGATAAACTGCACGTAAAGTTGAGATGAAGCCACGTTTGATGTGTCTTAACCCTTTGAGTGCAACATACACATAATACATCTAAAGCATAATTTGTTTTAAATAAAAATTTATAAAAAAAAAAAAAAAAAGGTTACAGATAAATTACGGCAGTTTTGTATTTTTTTTTTATCAAACACACATCCTCGTTATGCAAATGTCAGAAATGAGCTCGGAGCTCGCGCGCGACCCGACATCGGCTCCGTTACCTAAGGCTGCAAAAAAATACAATCTAAAGTTCACCGATTTTGACTTTTTCATTTATGACAACAAAGTCATCTGTATGCAAACGTTTCCCACGGCTACGCCATCCACCAAAATGTTAAGTGTAGAATAAACACATCTGCACAACACCCAGTAAGCGTAGCGTGACCTTTTCGTTTCTGCATATTTCAGACAATCTCATTTGAAAGCAAATGCTAAGAATTACAGTGCGATTTAACATTACTACCATTAATACTAAAACCGCACACACGACATCCCCACAACATCACGCACTCGCCCAAGTGCAGCCCCGTGCCTCACTCATGCAGGACTGTATGTTGTACTATACTGTAGATTCCATTTCGCGTTTCATTTTAAATAGGTCAATAACATAACAAAACATTACCTGAACTACTGCAATAATCTCTTCTCAATAACTCAGAGGGTTAAACATTTTTCTAACTATGAATGAACTAAATACATCTAATTAATGCCTAATCAAGTAACTAGACACGTAAAAAAAAAAAAAAAAAATCAATGTCCCTTTAACATACACGTTAAACATGTAACACACAAACCTTTATACCTGCTCATATTTTTTTGGTAAAGATATTCTGCATGAATGTTTGAATGTTGCTTTTGATAATAGAGTTTAGACAAATTTATTCTCATCACTGAGTTCCGTTACTGTATGAGAGAGTCTTTGGTCTCCCCCAAATGGTCCATTCATGCCCTCAAGGCTGTCGCGTCATCTCTAATATGTGGACGCTGAGCAACAAAGATCTTTCCACTGTACCTGGGCTAACGGTGTATGATAAATGATCTTAATACCACTCACACTGCAGAAATCACATGACAAAAGCACTCATACTTTACAAGTGCCTCACGATGCAGGTACTTATAGTGAATGACCACTGAATTAGAAGGTAAAGGACAATTGCATAAAATTGTGCACAGAAATTGCCAAAGAAAAAGATTTGGACAAAAGTCCATTTCTAGGGGAAAGTGTGGTCCTTGAACAGAGTTAAACATTTTCTCTGGTTGAGAGCCTTGTGTAGTTTTCATTAGAATCAAAACCCTGCTAAGATCTGAGTGAAGGCACTCGTGCAGTCGTGCAGAAACGACACCAAAAAAGTTACAGATCGACCTTCAAGGCATTTTCCCCCACACATTAAAGAAACGCGATTCTGAATCTGTGCGAAATTTTTCCGTAGCTCGAAACTCATTTTTTCACATCAGGTCCGAACAGTGGCAGCTTGGCGGCCCTGAACCTCTGCCCTTCTGATCAGTAACCCAGTAACCCATAGCCAGTAACCATGTGCACCACCAATGCTCCTGTTTTAATTGGTTCTGGATTAGACTTGGGTGCAATGGAAAAGGTCATGTGATCTGATTAGTCCAGATTGACCCTGATCTGGGGTTGCTTCAGTTGGTCAGGTCTGAGCTCAGCAATGATAAAAAGAAACTCCACGGTTGTATACCCACTGACTAAAAAAAAAAAACATGATTGTTAATAAGTAGACATTTGTAGACTTTCTCGGTGGATCATATGCTTAATTCCGTGTTTAACTGTGATGTTGCCAGTTTGAGCTGTCACTCCAGGAGCTCCTGTAAAAACCGCTCATGCAGGATATGGAGCAAATCCACTGCAATGGCATAATCCTTTTTCTCACCCTAAACTACTAAATCGTATCCTCTAATAGATATTAAATCCTTCGGTTAAATCCATGGATAAATTTCCAAATCCAACGAAACTACTAAATAGTTTGCCCTAATTGATACTTAATCCATGGCTAAATAAAAATCTGCACAGTAACCTACTACATAATATGCATTAACAGATGAACTACACTGGATACTAAAAGGGATATGTTTATTATGGGAGTGTGTGACAGGTACAGAGATTTGTCACATGTGATGGCGCGCCAGCAGGAAAATGTGCAAAAATATAATTCATGTGAGAAATGAGAAAGTGTCTGGAGTACAGAGGATAATTTGTATGTTTTCATTCCTACACATCCAGTTCTGCACACTAAATTACTAAATACTGTAATATGCATTAATACACCTCCGGCCCCAAGAAAGTGCCATCAGTTAAATAAATAAATAAATAAATAAATACGGAAGAACCTTTTTTTGGATGATTACTGCAGTGATCAGTTTATTTTAGCTGTATAGCTGGATTGCAAAGAAAGAAGAAAGCATAGCTATGTTTAATAGTGTAAATGATAAAAACTAAGGGGAATGGGTCTATACAGCTACTGTATAGGGCCATAATAAAATCTAAGACTAGTGTTGAGGGGGAAAAAAAGCTTAAACATACAGAGAAGCATAAAGATTCAGTTATTTGTCACATGTACCTTGTGCATGAAATAAACGTACCCTGTACAGGGAAATACATTTTTGCATGTCCCAGTTAGGGGGCAAGGATGAGAGCACTATAGTTAAGGGCCCTTGCTCATGGGCCCTATAGTGCCAGCTTGGCAGTCCTGGGGCTTGAACCTCTGATCAGTAACCCAGCGCCTTTACTGTTTTACTCTTTACTGTCTGCTATCTAGACTAGCAGCTCATGAGCATCTGTGAACCCCTGTTTGTAGAAGAGGGTTCATCTGAGAGAGTAACGCTGCCCTGTGAAGTAGAAGCATTTGGTCAGCTGTATCAAAGGAAGCACGAATTAGCTTTCACACCTTCTGGTTTGGTAGCTGTCACATGAGTGTTGGAATTGGGCAAATTTAGGTGAAAATAGGAAAATGTTTAAGTATTATTATTTTACATATACAGTATACAGTATGCTATAGGAAGCCATGTGGGTTCCAGGATTTCACTCTGAGAACCACCGACTAAAAGATTTTGCCCATCACGAACAAACAACTGACCACATTTAAAATATCACATGTTAACAACATATTCATTTAATTAAAGAGCTCAAGTTACACAATTTATGCCAACTTTTATTGCCATATTGTGGTTAAAAAACATTTATGGCCATGTTGGACATATTTAAGTTTGTGCACTTGAAATATTAACCCAATATTAATTCAGTGACGGCGGCACAGTGGTGTAGTGGTTAGCACTGTCGCCTTGCACCTCCAGGGTCCGGGTTCGATTCCCCGCCTGGTTTGATTCCCGTCTCTGTGTGCATGGAGTTTGCATGTTCTCCCCGTGCTTGGTGGGTTTCCTCCCACAGTTCAAAGACACCTAGGTTAGGTTAGTTGGCATTCCCAAATTGCCTGTAATGTGTGAATAAGTGTATGTGTGTGTGCCCTGCGATGAATTTTCACCCTGTCCAGTGTGTACCCCGCCTTGTGCCCTAAGTCTCCTGGGATAGGCTCAAGGCCCCCCGTGACCCTAAATACAGGATTACAGTAGATGATGAGTGAGTGATTTAGGGACATGCCTTTATAAAAAAAATCATAAATAAAAACACAGTCTCTATAACTTCAGTGGTAAGTGATTATACAGGACTGATTGGAGGTCTGTTTTCCATGCCGCTTCAGTAACAGTAGAGTACGCGGGGCCCCTATGCACAATGCATGGCTGACTGCTGACAGTTAAGTACAGCTCAGTTTTTAGTGGCTCGCTAATCAGGAACGGTGACATACCCATTTATGTTCCTTACAAAGACTGGAACTTGATTTGTTTATGCTGCCAGATGAATATCCTCCTGATGAGTCCTAGAGTTCCCCATGTTCGCTGTTTTAACCATTATTTACCATCTCGCTATTGAAAACTAGAGCCTACTCATATTGAAAGGCAACCTCGCATTAGTCCTGGAGAGGCTCTCTCTGAGGCCAGAACAACTGCCCACTTCATAATCAAATGTGGAAGATTACTCTGTGTATGGCTGTTCATCAGGAATGAGTAGAAACTCAAGTCCGGCTCTCAGAATTCACTAACAAGTGCGTGTTTCTCAATCAGCCATCCCGTTACGCCTTTTAAAAGTGCTTTTAAAGTTTAGCAGCTAGTGAATCTTTCTAGTGGAACAATTTGATTGTTTTACTTTCTACCTGGGTTTATACCACCTGTAATGAATTATTTTCAATTCAAAGCTAGGGGAATCTAATTATACCAAGATTGTTTGTGATTAGCAGCCTGTGTTCTTGCTGTTACTCTCACTTGGTCAAGCTGCTTTAGCGCTCACTCCCTAAAACAATACGTTTATAAGATGGTTGTTGCGGATCAGATAGCGCCGGGGTTCTCCATCAGATGGTTCTGCCATCTGTTTAGCCAGGGATGCCTTCAACTGTGAAATAACCCCCCTCTTCAGTCTGGATTAGTTCTGTCAACCTATTTAAATATTATTTTATTTTTGGATATTTACTACTAGCGTTAGTATCCGTCATTGAGGGAAAAAGAGTTAAAAGGTTAAAGCTAAAAATAAGCTGATCAGCTTTAATGCAGTCAGACATATTAGTATTTCAGGTCGGAGGCTACAAACATATCTGTCTGTCGTTCTGTCGTTAATACAAAGAAATCAAATTTTGTAAGGTTGGGTGCAAAATTTCACACTATGAACCATCCGCCATGTTTATGCTAAGTTGTACTTTTACCGTCGTCAGCCAAATGGTTGGTAATATCACGTAACTCAAGTAGATCTGATAAAGATTCTAAAGTTTTGTCTTAAAACGACTCCAGCACATTAAAATTAACTCATACCACTTCAGCACGCTGTTATTTCAGCTGTGAAAATATGAACTAATCCCAGTAAAAATATGCAGTTTAGCTTTTCTAATTAATATCTCTTGGTGCAGGTGTGTGTTAACACTGAGCAAGTAGCTTATTAGTAGTTTGTTTGTTTTTTTTTAAGTAGATTATTAAAACCGGCACATAACTGTTCATTACATCGCTTTAATCCAACATTTTGATAAAATTTATGGCTCAAGTTGAACTTCAGGCAGTACCGCAAAAGCTCCATTCAATTCTGTCCGGTCATCGCTTTGAGACGCGCCGACAGTTTGACGCGTAAACCTGCGGTTTCTAATCTGGCATAAAACTTCAACTCTACTCATCATTTTGGTTTCGTGTATGGCGCAGGTGTAAGATAACTTCAGGCAAATACCAAAGTACTGCCAATGTTGCATTCAATTCTGTTCAGGCAGTTTTGCGTGACGCCGTGGCAAAATCTGCGCAATGTGTAAACAAAACCTTTCTTTTATTTCTATAGATAAAGATTTTTGTCTTTGTACATTCAACTGACAAAAGGTCCAAGTTTGACATTAATTGTACGCTTGTTTTTTTTTTGGTTTGTTTTTTTTTTTTATTAAAATCATTAAATTCAGTCAAATTGGATAATTACTATACACACCTAATAAATGTTATTATTTTGAGTTTAATAGTATTTGATTTCAACCACTGTAACTAAATACATAATGAAATGAATTCCCCCGGCTCTGCTTAGTGATGTGATACTCTATTACCAAACCTCTTTTTAATTTAAACTCAAATATAATTGGCTTCCAAATGGTGCAACAGAAAACATTTAAATCTATCATCCAGAGATCAAAGGTATTAATTCACAGCCAACTGTGGCAGGGAGCCCAAAAAAACTCAATTTGCTGTACTGTCAGTGAGGACAAGGTGGGATCCACTCTATTTCCTATCAGTCACAGTGACAAAGAAGTTTGAAAAGTTGCAGTTGGAAGCATACGATAGCTTTTATCTTTTCAGGTTGGTGCCTCTCGCGGGGTAGCAGTAAGCTGCCTGACGAGCTGCAAATTAGAGAGAAAACATGGTAACATTTTCACAAGAACAAGTGGAATAAAAAAGTTGTGAGAGAACTAAGTGGATATTTGAGGGGGACCAAACACTTAGAGAATAAATGGTGTGTGTGTGTGTGTGTGTGTGTGTGTGTGTGTGTGTGTGTGTGTGTGTGTGTGTGTGTGTGTGTGTGTGTGTGTGTGTGTGTGTGTGTGTGTGTGTGTGTGTGTGTGTGTGTGTGTGTGTGTGTGTGTGTCTGCGCATGAGGCCTAAGGATGAGGAAGAAACCCCTCATGCCCTGGTAACACATTAGCATTGGAGAGATGACACTTATCAATGCAGATTAGCAACAACAAGTCCTCTGAATAAAACATTTCCAAAAACGCTTTACATATTCATAAAAGGTTTTCCAATTTTATGCTTTTCATCATCTTTATTATTATTAATGAGGCACAGATAATTATGTATACAGATGTGTTCTGTTAAAATGGCATTTTTTCCATTGTTCCTCCAGACAGCTAAACTACTGCAGACTTTGTAGCTAATTGCTATCTTCATGATTTATATATCACTTTAATTCAACCTCTGTAAAAATCTATATTCAATTGAAACTGGAAATATCCGTCGCTGAATCCAAATGCTCAGCGTGTTATCGGCTCATGCAGGAAGACCCTGTCATGAAATATGCAAAACCTACCTTTTAGTCGAACTAATGTTTCTTTCTTTCTGTCTTGCTGCTGCTCTGCCTACTTCTCTTCTTCTCTCACTCTGGCTTTCACCCTCTTCCCTTGCTTCCTCTTGGGGACCACGGCAGGGCGGCAATTGACTATCTTCAACAGCCAGGCAGCCATTAAGATCGGAGGCCAAGATAAAGGCCGGCCATTCCAGGGTCAGATCTCAGGCCTGTATTACAACGGGCTGCAGGTGCTGAAGCTGGCAGCCGAGGGCGACCCCAGTGTTAAAGTGGAGGGCAACCTGCGCTTGGTGGGAGACGCGCCATCTGTAATGGCCACGGAGACCACTTCGGCAACGCCTCCAGCCGCCATGGACATGTCCACCACCATTATGGAGACCACAACCACCATGGCCACCACCACTACTAGAAGACAGCGCTCACCCAGCCTCAAGGACAGCATAACACAGGTGAGGGACAGAGTGTCAACACCCTTGTGATCCATTGCGACATTTGGACTTGACAACTCTCCTGACAATCGTGGCCTGAATATACAGTACACAATTTTACTTTCATATGCTACAACATTATCATATATTACATATGCACTTTTATATTATACAAACTTTTCCAATTAACTCGACCAGTCAGTGTGTAATATTTTTTTTAATTCATGAAAAAGATATTGATATTATTTCATCACAACCTCCAGCACTATTTACGCATTTAAATGTAAAATATCTTGCTTATGAAAAAGTCTTGAGCCAGCCCTCATTTCTTCATATTTTGCTTCCAAAGCTCTAGACTGTCTGGAATTTTTTGAGGAAAAGTTCTCCAGGCTTCCTGAAAGACACTTTTGTCTCGCATTTACAGTCCAGTCCCTGACCAGATTCAACATGAAAAAACGTCTAACTTAAGGCATGAACCAGTGAGAAACAGGTGCAGATGACGACAGATGATCAGGCCGGTGATTAGTACACTGGTGATGCTGAATGCTGAGTGGTTGGAACAGACGAGAGGGGAAATGAGGTTGCTGCTGAGGTTTTTACGTAAACAACTTTTTGTACCAGTCATTAGGGCACTCCCCCCATCAAGGCAACAACTACCACTCAGGGTTATCATGTGTTTCCTCTGCTTGCTCAAAACATGTGATACAGGATCAGCATAATACACTCATAGTATAGCGCTATCTGGTTCATAAACTTCTAGATGTCCATCATTGGCTAGAGTGCCTCCCATCCCTCCCCCTGAGCGAGCTTGGCTAATCAGCTGTCTTTATGCTCCTGGCTGAGGGAGGCTTCGAACTTGCGATCTCCGGACAATAGAACAAGCTTGTTACCACTGCACCACTCGGGGGCTCTATAAGCACTTACTCATCGTCTAGACCGCTTTATCCTATACGGGGTCACAGAAAGCCTGGAGCTGCTGCCAGGAGACTTAGGGCACCAGACATGGTACACCCTGGATGGGGTGCTGATTCATCGCAGGGCACACACATACACACTCACAGCAATTTAGGAACAATGAGCCTAATCTGAATGCCTTTGGACTGTGGGAGGAGACCAGAGTACCCCACCAAGCAGGGGAAGTACATGCCCCCAAGGTGGGAATCGAACCCAAATCCTTGAGATGCAAGGCGACAGTACAAACCACCAAGCCACTGTGCCGCGGCTGTATAAACAACCAATGTTTAAACTGTATCTTTAAGCACTTGGCAGCCTGTCACAGTAAAGCATCTGTTCCCATTATTTAATTTTATCTATATCATTTAATTTAATATGAAGAAATGTGGTCTGGCTCAAGACTTTTGTACAGTTCCTGTATATATCATGCACATTTGCATACTGTTTAAACAGTGAATTTCTTCTTTTAACATTTTGCAGTGCATGAGATCTTCAAGACTATTGTTGTGAACGTTTGTTGCTGAAGTACAATCAAATCCTTCTAGAGAATGCTTCCAGACCTAACAGTCTTTTAGCATTGATCGCTGACTTATCTCCTGGATCTTTTTCTATACTATTTGATTATCCCTGTTAATCTCACTTCTATTAACTCCATCTCTGTCTATAACGTAGTTATACAGATGGATGGATTTCCCATTTGAGTCTTTGCTCCTCACCAGGTTTCTCAAATCTCAGACGGTTTTGTCTCAGTACTGTGACCTTTGGCTCAGTAAGTGTGGGTTGGGCTGGATCAGAACTCTGACACTGATTTTATAATCAGTGGTTAGAACTGTCGCCTTGCACCTCCAAGGTTTGGGTTTGATTTCTGTCTCGGGTCTGTGTGCATGGAATTTGCACAGTGTACCCTCCTACAGTCCAAAGACATGCAGATTCCCAAAATTGCCCGTAGTGTGTGAATGCGTGTATGAATCTTGACTGGAGGTCCTACCACGTTTGTAAGAATGGGAATAAATACAGTGGTCACCATTACAATGGTAAAATTAACATTGATTGTGGAGAAGTTTGTTAAGCAGTGGTGGCGCAAATGGTCAAGGGTCTGGGTTACTGATCAGAAGGTTAGGGGTTCAAGCCCCAGCACCACCAAGTTGCCAGTTTTGGCCCTTTAGCAAGCCACTTATCCACTCCACTCCAGGGTTTGCTATCTGCTGATCACAGCTTCCTTTCGTGGACATGTGAAATAAAAAAATATTTCAATGCGCTAAGTACATGAGGCAAATAATTGAATTCTAATTACCAATGATATACCAGTAAACTGGTGACAGGATAATGAGCATGTAAGGTTCACCCATGCCTGCAGGCACCAAAAGCAAAAAAAGAACACCCGGTGTACCACATTGGCTCACCATATTCTGAGTTTAGCAGACATGGAGCCCGAGAGTGCCAACCCGGTCTCCGAACTCCACAGATTCCAATTCGATTGAGCGCTCATGTGTTGCTCCAGACAAACAAGTCTGATCCATGGAGGCCCCACCCTGCACCGCAGAGCACCCAAAGGATCTGCTGCCAACGGCCTGGTGCCAGACACCATAGCACATTGAGGTGTGCCTGAGGGGACAGAGCTGGTATCGTGTTAAATAAATGGTGTTTATGAACATTTATGATTCGGGCATCCAGCAAGCATGAATTTAAAGAATATTTTCACTAAACAGATTATTAAACAGACTTGGTTAGAAATCATTATAGTTAGCCAATATAGGAAAGTAATCAACATTTGTTTGCAACGACGATAAGGACAGCACAGCAAACTTATTTAAATCCAAGCATCTGTTCACGAGTTAAACCATTCATATAAACAGCGCTCAAGTACGATTTCTCTGCCGCCAAGTTGAAGCGCTGCTTATTTCCAATTTGTAGCCAGTTTAAATCTTAGCTACAGATAATTTCATTGTGCATGCTTCCTCACAGTGCCAGCATTGTATCCGTTGTTGTTCCTCCAGCACGTCTGCCGAACTAAAGCATTCGGTCTCTGCGCTTAGTTGATGTAAACAGCTTGCTCAGCTTCATCTTGCATCTTGCAGGCGCAGGGAGGCATTAATGCGTCTCCTATTGATTGTCATATCTGGCATCATTCCCTTTGTGTCAATTCCCGTAATGTGGCAGCTCGGAGAGGAGCGCGTTCACAGATCTTTGGTATTCTTCCCAGCATCTGAGGGTTTATTCATGCGCCATTCAACACCATTGATCAAGAGATGGGAACTGATATGAATAAAGGGTACGCTCAATAACAATCAGTGTCATTCTGAGCTGAACTGTCAGGCTCCATGAGAGACGGCACTCTGCATTAGGGCGAACGTGAACACGGACGGACCCAGATGCAGGCCTGTGCGTGTATGCCAAGAATCCTACTAATTCAGACTTCATTGCTTATAAAAAGCAACATAGCGCAAAACGGGAATGAAATTGAGATGGCTTAGTGCCGAGGGGCTCCCAATACACAGCTGCTTCCTCTCTTCGCCTCCCAAAAAAGGTGAGAGATGGGAGAGATGTAAATGGGATTATGTGCTGTCGTTCATCCTGATGTCTGTGTGTATACGGATAGGATGATGCTAAAAAATTTACTTATGTCAAAACTGATAAGTGAGATGTTGAGGTGAGAAGTTGCGAGAGATATTATCAAGGGAGGAGACAGGTTACTGGATGAAATATGAATTCGATGTGCGGTGCTCGATACGGTGGGTGTATTAAAAAGAGAGAGAGAGAGAGAGAGAGCGCTAATGCAGCCTTACGCTAACACGCATGAGACGGTCTTGACGGGTTTTCACTTTATATTACTAAAGTACTCATACCACTTAGATATTCCTTCAGTTCCCAGGCTCATAACTATCAGTATGAAGGTTTGTACTGTATAGTGCATAGCTTGTTGCAGCTGGTGTAGCAAGCAGGCTCCACATTGAAACCTACGGTAGCATTCTTGCTAATAAATTGTACTGTATATTACATCTTTAGTCATAATAGTAACGTTCACATTACCAGCCTGAAGTGACTCACTTTATTGTCGTTCAGTTTTGTTTTGTTTTGTTTTTTTTTTAGCTTAATGTGACCGAACTAATCTTTTAGGACAAAAATCTAATGTTTTTCAGATTGCATCCGTAAGTTATCCTAGATCAGATACAAACCCGATACGTGGTCATGCGACTTGAGGGAGAACTTCGCTCAGATCGGTTTTCATGAGATTTTCACCACAGCGCAGGGATTTTATAGCAGTGCTAGCAAAACAGCTACAACAGTTAAAGCATGGCGTCTGGCTCTCTTCCTTCTTCTGGACCTCAGCAAATACAGCTGACTAACTGCCTGCCATCCTCCAGAGCGAAATCCACAGCATGGTTTTGCTGGAACCACATCCATTGTTTGAAATGAAAGAGCGGTCGCACAAACTCGTGATGTGTTTTAACCCAGATGGCACCAGTGAAGACGTATCGCTACGCACACGCGTCCGGTTTCAGTGGACAGTCGTGGTTATCTTAGAGTGAGATGAAAGTCACTTTCAATTTTAAATGTGAACCGTCGTGATGTGCAAATCCGATCTGACCAGAAATTGTAATCGAGCTAGATCGAGGGAGGAAATAAATTGTTAAGACCACAACTCTAGACTGCAGGAAGAATCCTAAATAGCTTCCCAGAACTGTTTCAGTGTACACTACCAGGCAAACGTTTGGACACATGGTCTTTCCTGATTTTTATTTCTTTCTACATTGCTGTAAAACAATACTGATGGCATCCACAAATATAAAATTATTTCCTTTGAACAGTTCAGATTGAGGCGTGTCTGCTACTCATGATCTGTAACGCCTTCATAACGGCTCTAATCTGAGGTGCTGGTTGTTAATTGGTGATTTTATGAGCCTGGTAACACTAAATGAACCTCTCCTCTGCAGCAGAGGTACGGTTTAGTCCTGCTCTCTTGGGAAGGTCTTCATGAGAGCCAGTTTCATCCTGGTGCTTGATGGGTTTTGCAAATGCACTTGACAGTACTGTTCTTGCAAGAACTATCCCATAAACATCTGACTGTTGTTTTTATTGTTACTTCATTACCTAATGCCATATGTGTTATTGCATAGTTTTAAATCCAAACCTGTCCAGACATTTAATACTGGATTACATGTAACTTTGGAAGAGGTTTGTAATTTAGTCAAAGATATCTATAAATATGATTTTACCGAAGATTTTGGCCAAACAGAAGAAGAACGTTTCTCATATTGTGAGAAGCCTCCCATGGTTGGAGTTCTCATGTACTGTATGTGGAAGAGGGCAGATCCTTCGAGTGTGTCATGCCACCAATAGCTCAAGTCTTCAGTGTCTCTGGTTTTCAGCTGTCATATGATGGGGCGAGCTGGGTAGGAACCGGCAGGAAAATAATGAGTAGAGTTGCACACTGGGAAGATGGAAAACCTTCACAAATAACATAGACAATAGAGCTATTTACGGCATGTAGACTGAGGAATGGAGGAGAAACAGGAAAACAAGTATACTAGGTGAGTTCCAGTGTGTACAGGACAAGCAGTCGTGGTTGTTGGACGCACAGTAGATCCGGATGTGACAGATTGTCTCAAAAGCAACATGGTTAATTCGTGGATTATTTCCTTCTCTAATCATATCAGTGTTTTTTGCTGGTGAACAGATTTTGCCCCATGAACATAATTAGATCATTAAATTAAGATCAGCGACACGGTGGCTTAGTGGTTAGCACTGTCGCATCGCACCTCCAGGGTCCGGGTTCGATTCGCTCCTCAGGGTCTGTGTGCATGGGGTTTGGATGTTCTCTCTGTGCTTGATGGGTTTCCTCCGGCTTTTCTCCGGAATCCTCCCACAGTTCAAAGACCCAAATTCCCAAATTGCCTGTAGTGTGGGATACAGGATATAGGAACCGTCTATACAGGATAAAGCGGTGTAGTTGATGAGTGAGTAAGTAAATTAAAATCATTTTTAGTAGGGATGTAGATCGGATCCCATGGGACCCGACTAAAGCTCGTCCTTTGTTTCTCGTGCAGCTGACATCAGACAGTCAGACACATTCTGTAGGTCTCGCGACAAAGAAAGGCCGCTTTTATCGGCATCTTGTACTGCAATGTGTGTCACATATACCTTGTTCTTTCATCGATCATCTGCTTTATCCCGGCCAGGGTCAGGGCGGGTTTAAATGACTAATTTGTCGAAGTGGTAGTGGAATTAACGGACGTTGCCATATTGTGAACCTTACACTAGCAAAGCGTTTAAAAGACCTCCAGTTCAGTTTATAGGACTTAAAGAATCCTCCGAAGCGCCACATACGATTCAACCGTGATTAAGGCTCCGAAATGGACCCGAGTGAAGGACCGAGAGTTACGTTTAAAATGCGGCCGACAACATTCCGTTCGCACCCGCGGGATTAGAGCGATTTAAGTGTCCTCCGCCGGGAGAACTCCATGTTTGTCTTTGTGCTTGTGTCGCAAATTAGTTCTGCCGCGTTTGTCAGAATCGAACACACGTATCGAGACGAATGTAACCAGCGATTTCAGCACACTTCATAAACTTGTCTTATTAAACACAAATGCATTTGTGCAGAATTGCAGATAAGAGAGGTCCTCATTATGCTTTAATAAATGCAGCCAGGCAAAGCTAACGCTGCAGCGCGTCTGTTAATGAGGAGCTTAGAAAACCGCGTGCGCACTTAATCATAGTCAAAAGCGAATTTATTTTGGCATTTCATTTGTAACAAAAAAAGACATAAAACACAAAAAGTCTTTTGTAGTGAAATGCACACTTTGATGATGATTATTTGTTTGGATTTTTTTTTTCTTCCGTATGCAATTGTGTAAATGCGGTTGTAATCGAGGGAAGCGTTGCTTGAAGAATTAAAAGCTTACGGTATCTGTCTGTCTTTATTTCCATAATGATGGTTCGGTGGGTTAATAGAATAGAGGAACAATTGGAGCTTAATGGAGCATTTCAGATGTTTCAATGATATCAAAGCTAAGGAGCTCTGTAAATTGTGATTATTTACTTCGACTCATCTTGGTAACGTATACTATTCTTTAAAGCTGTGACTCTTAGAACTGGCCGAGGAAGATTTCAGATGAGTGGAAATTGAAGTTTTTTTTTTTTTTTTTTTTTAATGTCCCCGCTGCTCACAGTGCATGCTGGGAGTCACACGGAGCCAGAGACCTTTTTAGCCGGCACTGGTTCGGACTGCCTGCATGGTAATTCGATCAGTAAATGGATGTCAGTCATGGCTGAAATGCTAATATTCATGTGCAGAATGAGGAGAGACTATTTGCATATATTCAGCTTGAAGCAGGCACTATCTTGATGAATGAGAACTATATTGAAGGTCACGCTAACGTCCTTCAAGTTATGGAATGGAGCTTGTCGTGCATGAGCGGTACGCTTCAGGGCTAGGAGTGTCCTACAGCCTGGTGCACTGTTGATTGAATAAGCTTCTGCTGTTATTGTTTACGGGCTTTGCTAATACGGAAGGTCATAGTCCAGGCCGAGTCGGAATTTATTCTCAGGTTTTGGTATGAATTTTCTTGAGGGATGATTGTTGGGACTGAAAAAATAGCAATATTAATGCCACAATCGATAAGAATCCTCTTACACTCCAAGCCTGGCTTGTTAGGCGTAGATGATGTCCCAATAAACAACGATGTGCTCGTCCAAGTGGATAGCGAAATTGTTATGACCTCCTGATAGGAGCGAACAAACTGATGCATTAAAATCAGTCACAGCCCAGATCCAATTACATGTTTTATGAATATGAGGTGCATGTGCAGAATGATAATTTGCTCCCCGCCTTCAATCTGGGAAACAACGCACGTTGCTGCATCGCTCTGTATTCTATAAATATGAATGTATTGATGGTGACATGTGTAAACGGATGCATTTTGCATCTATACAGTCTACCCGGGCACTAATAACACAATGACCTCATAAAACAAAACGTTCTTGTATACACCCATGGACTGAACCGTCAACTAACGTAGCGCTGACATTTCAGAACTCTGATGACCTGTTGGTGGCGTCGGCCGAGTGCCCCAGCGATGACGAGGATCTGGAGGAGTGTGAGCCCGGAACTGGTGAGTAAACACAGGGAAAAGGTTTACAGCACTATGTCTCTTCAGAAGAGCACAGGCTCCAGATGCACTCAGTACACACACTTCAGCCCCAACACATGGCTGGCCATTTGGACCAGTCTCGATTGTTGATGCGTTTAACAGGCAGCTGTCAAAACCGTTGATTATATGCCATCATTTCTATAAAATGTGCATCTTATATATAATATATAGCAGCATTTCAACAATCCAGTCAAAAGACAGTTCTTTTTTCTTTCTACTCGAATTGCACATGGAGCAAGAAAAACATCGCAAACTACCTAGAGTAGTTGTTTTTTAGCGGAGAAAGAGCTAAAATATGGACTATATGAAGTTTCCTTTCAGAACCTCTGCATAATATCACCATAGTCCCATCCATGAGAGCAAAACCTTTGTTATAAACACAGTGTAGCTATAATAATGGGGTGTCCGAGTTATAGCCTACAGGGCATTTTGAACCTGCCAGTGTTTAGCCACCTATCCGCGAAGCTTTTTCAACATAAAACCGAAGTTGCCGCCGCTGTTAAGGGTGAAGGATCGAAGGTAAAAAGAACCGAAACACTGCACGGAACAAAAAGAAATCTTGGTCTTGCAAACGGTAACAGTGTTGATATGATCTTAACGGTGCATATGCAGTACATAATACAGCCAAGCCCTCTAATAACTTTAAAACATCGTAGCTCAAAGCTGATCAAAATTGACTAATAATCAGTTGATGTAATAAAAGAATATAATCTCGACAGTTAGTTCCAAGCAATCTGATCGGATGAGAGGCATTCCACGAGTGCTGATATACAGGAGGGTATAACAGCACCGGGACGTGTTAACCCTGTATGTATCACTGCGTATCACAGGTGTTCTCATAATCACATGAATCATAATTAATCATAATTAATTACACTAACTGTACTAGAAAGAGTGGAGAGCAGCTGCCCTGCCTGCCAAAAATCCACTTTCAAATCCGGTCTTGGAAGCATAAAAATCACATCTCATAAATGTTGTCATCTTAAACGACATTTTAATTCCTTAGTAACTGCTAATGAATCAATTCACTGAGTTGCATCCGAGTCATCCGTGTTTTGCACACGGCTAACGCAAACTGCGCTAGCTTTCGATACTAGGCTGAATCCCAAATCCCCCTCTAACCAGATCAAGGGCACTACTTTAGTTAGTGTGTGTAACATGGGATTGTACACCCTATATAGTACTTAGTGCCATTCAAAACAACTTTCACCTGTTTTCAGCTGTTGGTCGCTACGTGGCAGTCGCCAGCTCCGCAAGTCGCGGTTAAACTGGTTCCTCTAGTCGTGGTTAAAGTAACAAACGAATCATAATCTGTTGATAATAAAATGGTGTAAGCAGATCTATAAAAGCAATCTCACACCCGAGGGCGTGCTGCTGTACTGAGTATTAGCCGTACTAAACTCTGAATTTAGATTCTGCTTTGTATTTTTGACTGTGGGCAGTGATTGCATATTTTTTCTCCATCTGGCCCCTATTAAAAAATTTTTGGACACCCCTGCTATAACACAACCACTCCATTAATTCAGATAGTCATCAGCTTTATCAAATTAACATCTTATTCTGTTGCTGATTTATTCTATCACCCACACTTTACTTGTTGTGCAAAGCCAGGCTTTCCTCACACATCCGTGTTCATCACTATAAATGCAAAAAAAAAAAAAAACAGATACTAAGTCTAAAATGTCACACTGTTATCTAGCTTGCCGAGGAAGATGTAAATACCATATGTTCTTCGAGCAGATTGAGAAGTGTGATTTATCTATATATAAAACACTGTCTTTACAGTGCGGTGTTATAGTCACCTAGAGAACTCACACTTCTCAGTATGCTTTAAGAACACATGGTATTTACTTCATCACCCCCACTTTAGAAAAAAAAAAAAAAAAAGGCGCCGTTAACACCTGGTTAGTTTCACATGAATTATACTTAAAGACAAAAACATCAGAAACCCAAAACTAGAACCCTTAGCTGTAGAAAGAACCCTGTTTCTATTTTGAGTGTTTCGTGTCAGACATCCTCACACACTTGAGTCGTTTCGACGTGTAGTTACGCAGCTGTTAGAGATACAGTGTGAAGTGTGATGATCAAGGGTTCTTAGGATGAGGCTCGTTTGCTGGCTTTTTTTTTTTTCATATCTATGAACGTACCGTAAATCAATAACGGAAATAATATTATACAGTAGAACCTCGGCAGACAAATTTCATCCGACCCAGAGACGAGTTCTTAGGGGGAAATTCCGTATTGCGCAATGCATTTTCCCGTAGGAAATAATGTGAACGCGTATAATCTGTTCCAGCCTCCAAAAATATTACCAGTATTACCAATTTCCAACACCATTATCATATTTTTGCATATAGAAACGAGGAAAACATTTAGAAAAGACATGTAAATTAAAATCCAATCAAATATAAAATTAATAGACATTAAACCTCACTTAAGCTTAATTTATGATTCCCTGATTGAAAAAAAAAAACTGTACGAAACTGTAAGTGGCTGCCTTTTCTTCTTGCTACCATCTCTACTAATATTCTTTAATCTTGCACAAAATGCAAAAAAAAACAAAAAATGTGAATTTGTTTTCGCTTGGCTTTCCAATGATGCCAACAGGTTTTTTTTTTTTCCCGAGGCAAAATTTCTTGCAAAATGTCTGTTCTTATGCCAAATTTCATATGCTGACGTTCCACTGTACACCATTTATTACATTACAGAATTGTGTTATTTTGCATAATTGAATTCAACAATCAGTGCTCTGCTTTTTCCTCTGTATTAATGTTGAGTTGACAGCAATGATCCCTTTAATATCAACATGAAGCTCTGTAAATCATTAAGCGAGACTAGCTCTGACTCAGATCCTGCGTACTGTATATGTGTGTGTATGTGTGTGTAAGGGGTTGCTCGTAGTCAACATCCAAAGCGAACGCTTGGGTTCAGTTCCCTGGTAAACACTAATTCCCCTGTGTGACGAGGTTACAGCAGAGGCGTCCATTACGCTCAGAACGCTCCGATCACATTCTTTCCAGCAAATTTTACTAACACATCCCAGCATTTTATACTGGGATCACTGAAATCCTATAATATCACAATCAGACTACTGCCATGAATAGACTTGACTTAATTCTAATGACAAATTGACATGCGACTCTGCCTCCGAAGCTTATTGATTTGTCTTTCTGATGTATACATTTACAACTGAATGCAGCCAACAGCTGGAAGATCGATCAAAAATTTGCTTTCAGCTTTACAAGCTTTTTTCCCCCCCTAATACTATCGATCGATCTGAATTTAAAAAAAAATAAAGACTTCTTTGTATTCTTTTAATGTCTTTATCTATAACTACAGTATATTTGTAACTAGATTGGCGAAATATGCTGTAGGAGTAGAGCAACGAAAAGATGTTCAGATAAATATAAGGGGGAGGAAAGTTGTATGTTTAAGGGATCATCTTACACAGCTTTCTTTTGTGTAATTTGCTTTTTTTCCCCATGCAAAAATCATCCGGCCTATTTGTCGATGTAAGTGATTCAAACTCCATGGTTTGTTATTTTGCTATACCAAAGAGGAACCAGGAAGAAGCTTATTGTTTATTCAAGCTGTTACACATGCATCTGAGCTTTAACAATCTACATTTGAAGAACATATGATAAGATTATATTAGTCAGGATTTATTTCTTATTATGAATGTTATTGTTAGATAATCTCTTGTGTTTGTAGTGTAGTGTTAATGAGATTGAAGTGCTGGTTTCTTGCTCGGACACTAATTCTGGCTCCTTACTGTCTTTTTTTTTCTGTATTGTCCACCACAGGAGGTGAATTAGTGTTGCCCATAATTACCATGGACACCCAAGACCCCCAGTCAGTGGCCCCTCATTACCCTGCAATTCCCCCTCCCCCTACATCCCTGAGCCCCCTCCAGACCACCAAAGAGTCCCTTGTTCTGTCTGAGCCGAGGCCACCGTGCCCTCCAGACCAGGAGGACTGCGGCGAGCCCATGGAGGTGTCAGCCTTCGGCTCGGGGGAGATGACCGAGTCCGATGACGAGGACTTCTATAAAAACTCCCCGATGGTCACTGATAGGACAGTTCTGCCTCCTCCACCTGGTGTGGGCAAAAGCGGAGGTCAAAAGCCTGGTGCCCATCGCCCACACGCTCACCCCGCCCCCCCTGACCCGACAACCCACCCCGACGCGCTCCACATCCCCGCGGGTAAAATGAACACCCGTGACCAGGTGCTCCTCCCCCCGGCCCCGTCCTCCCGGCTCACTCCGGGACTAACATACCCGCCCGATTTCCCTCGTGTGCCCACAGCTCGGCCCTCGGCTTCCGTAGAGAGGGGCCTCCCCGGTGCGGTGGAGGTGATCCGCGAGTCCAGCAGCACCACAGGAATGGTGGTGGGTATCGTCGCAGCAGCCGCCCTCTGCATCCTGATCCTCCTGTACGCCATGTACAAGTACCGCAACCGTGACGAGGGATCCTACCAGGTGGAGCAGAGGCGTGGCTCCGGCAGCGAGAGCAACGGCGCCGTGGTCAAAGAGAAGACGCCGGGCACGACCGCCTCCATGTCCAAGACCGTGGCGAAGGGGAAGAAAAACAAAGACAAGGAGTATTACGTCTGAGAGAGGAGTGAGAGAGAAAGAGAGAGAGAAAGATGGTGGGTTGATGATTTTAGAGCGTAAATCACCTCCTCTTCATTCTCATCCACAAAACATTTAAAGCTTCGGTGGAATTTCGAAAAAAGTTAACAGGCAGTAAGGTAAATGCGGAAAGAGGGAGCGTTACGGGAAGCCACTAATGATAAAGGAAGCGAGCGGCCGTGTCCTGGGTGTCGCCGTACATCGCCATTTGAACCTTATTTTATCCCCTTTTGTGCCTCAAGGAGATCATCCATTACAGTCTAGATGATGAAATGCCATTCATTCTCTTCGCAATTTAAAATTTGCCGTTTCCAGAGCGCAGGAATCTTTAGAGGTTAATGAATCACCATGGAAAGGGAGAGAACTCACACAACACTAACTCATCAGCAGTCCTCTCCGGTGTCTGCTGCTTTCTGAATCCTTTTGGCTAATTTTAATGTGAAATCGATTATATCCTGCAATTTGAACTATATAAAAAATGTAATTACCCCTGATGTCATTATTCACACTGAGTGGTAAATAGTATGTGAAGTATCAGGCAAGCAAATGTTCCTGTTAATTCACTTCTTTTTTTTTTCTTTTTTTTTTTTCAGATATTTAATTATGCGCTCGGTAAGAAAAACAGGTCGGCAGCTTTTACGCTCGATATTTCTTTGACCACATTTTCCCTCGTAACAGGGTATTAGAAAAGAAAAAAAAAAGTCCAGAATATGTGCTGTGGCCACCTTTAAGTGAAACGAGATGCTAATTAGCTGCATGTGTCCTTTAAGGAAAATCTATCTACGATTCACCTGACTTGTTATGCATTTTAAATGTAATTGTAAACACGGTGAAAGTGGTCGCCGAGAGGCTAATATGTAATTGTGACCCTTTGACTGCTACGTCTTACCATATTTTCTGGAACCATTTCCAATGTCCTCTTCTTAAGAAATGTCCTCGTAGTCTCATACTAGCATTACTGCGCCATGCAATTTAGTCTTTTCTTCTTTCTTTGGCATTTTCTTCGCGATGCATCGGTACCGTTTGTTTCAGATCGAGTACAGGTTTTTCTCATATGTGTTGGTACTAATTCTGAAAAAAAAAAAGCAGATATACAGTAAGCGCATTTAAACAGTATCTTACCATAGAATGACGCCTGCTTCAGTAGTCCAGTGGTGCAAAATCACTGCACTTTGTACTCACTTTTAATGACAGCGCACTGCTTGCTCAGGTCAGCTGCCCACTCACTCACTCACTCACTCACTCACTCACTCATCGTCTATACCATTTGATCCTGTATATAGAGTCGCTGGGGGCCTGGAGCCTATCCTAGGAGACACCCTTGACAAGATTCCAATCCATTGCAGGCCACACACACACGCTCACACACTTTCATTTAGGAATGAAAAAATAGCCTCACCTGCATGTCTTTGGACTGTGGGAGGAAACCGGAGCACCAGGAGGAAACCCACCGAGCACAAGGAGAACATGCAATCCTCATGCAAACATGCACACAGACCCAAGGCGGTAAGCGAACCCAGACCCTGGTGCTGGAAGGCGACAGTGTTAAACCATTAAGCCACTGTGCCACCCCCATTATGGTCTTATTATATTATTATTAACCTTCAGACCACCAAGCTTTTTCTTTTAAACGTACAGAATCCTTTTTTCACGACAGCTTGTGTAATGACGTTGTCTCAATGTCGATGGCTCACTTTCACATTCGTTTTCGATACTGCTGCTGCTGCTGCTGCTGCTGCTCTCACCAGACTCTGAATCACTGTCACTAAAGCCGTGCCTCTAAAACATAATCTGAGTCAGAATCACCCAATAATTCATCTTATACTTTGGCTGTAATGAAACCTTTACTTCTATGTGACATTCTTTTTTTTTTTTTACACATTCAGCACTTTCAGCAAACATAAATCTGCTGAACACTGAAACTGAAAACCGATCTGTTCACTAGACAGAAACCTATGACGCCCTTTTCTGCCTAAAATATCCTCAGCTACGAAATTCCGATAGAATCCGATACGATATCGGAATACCCGCATGAGATCATTTATTTACATGAGATCAGCATCTTAAGAGGCTCAGGCTAAGGCGTGGATTTCCTCCAGGCTGGACACCGTTAGGCATCCATGGCCTTCTAAGGGTTAAAGATACTGTTTGAACATCATAATTGGATTACTGATATTGTAGAAGATGCTCTAATAGCTCTTCTTGATATTTTCTTAGATCACATTCTGCTTTGCTTTGATTCCAACATTAGTCTTAAACGATGGCCTTCGTTAATACAACATGCACCACGTCACCTAGTATCAGGTGATATCAGACGTTTACATGAGAGCGCTTTTATGAATATGACTTCCAGTAAGTAAATAAAAGCTACATCACACTGTTTCTGTTCAACAGTATCGGTACTGATGCATCCCTAATATTTACATCAGCTAAACTGCACCAGTAGTAAAGTGGAGTTAGCTTTTTACCCAGCGGTACCTCGGCATGCTAATCGAATCCGATCTGGGGACGAGTTCTTAAGGCATTGTGAAACGCATTTTTCCAACACTACAATGATGTTTTTTTTTTTTTAATAGAAAAACAACCAAACATTTCAAAAATGCATATAAATGAAGTAAAACCTTAATTTATGGTTCCTCTTGGCACCGGCTGCTTTAAAAATGAAAACTGAAAGTGGCTCTGTTTTCTTTTTGCTAACATTCCTTGCTAACATTCTTGGGACCCATAGTGCTACAGTATGTCTTCATTAATCTTTCCCAAAACGCAAAAAAAAAAAAAATCCATTAAAAGAATATGTAAACTTGGCTTAGCCGGCGCTCGGTTCCGCTCGGTTCGTTTGCTTGTATGCCAAAATTGCTTCATATGCCGAGTCTAAGTTCTAATAGGGCGAAAATTCATGAGCCGAGGTACCACTGTACAGTATATACCTTCCTGCCATTTGAGAGACGCCCTCATCCTCATCGAGTGTCTTATTAAATATTTAAGCAGTTGAGTGTTAAGGGCCTTGCACAAATGACAGCATGGTGATGCTAGGGTTTGAACCTGTGACCAACGTGTTAACCAATGAGCTACCACATTTGTCATCTCCTTGAAGCCTTTACTACAGTCCCAGTATAAATCCCTCCTTCAAGCCTGGAACTTTTCTGTCCTTGTGAACCAGTTATAATCTATCCAGGTTGAATCTTGAAACCCTGTGATTTGCGTATTAATGGTTTTTGTTTGATGGTGATGGTGATAATATTCTCTATCACCACAATATCAATATTTTAGCACCTACTGTAGCATATCACCTTTTCAGACACATACGGATATTCCAATTAGATAAAAAATGCACAAAAACTAAAATATATCTTCCCATATGGGGGGGGAAATAAACAGTGTCTTATGGTCCAGAAAATATGGTAGTGCTATTGTTAGGTCGAAAGATTCTTGTAAAAGTGTGAAAGAGCTGAGCGCTGTCTCTCTCTCCCTCTCTCTCTCTCACTCTCTCTCCATGGTGCTAAGATGTTCATTATCTATTAGGCTACTTATCGGTGTTCCATGCATGACGTATTCACATTTAACTTTCGGCTCAGAGCGTTGTTCGATATGGAATCGCTAAGTTGATCGTCGTCGTCTCCGTACCGGACGACTCTCAGCTTGTTCCTGGAGGGATTCATAGCACCACCTCATCATGGATGAAGAAAAGATCTCGGCTAAAGCAACCTAAGAGAGCTGGAGCAATTAGCATCAATTAAAAAAGAAAATAAATAAATAAAAACACTGTATTTATGTAAATACAAGATTCTGTGGACATTGCTGACACTACATCAGGATACAGGTTTGTCCGTATGCGTGTGCGCGTGAGTGTTTCGTCCCTGTTCGTCCTCTAGCATGAGAAAGACTGAACTAGACTTTGAGACATCTTTCTCTGCCCCTTTACTCTTCAAGAAACAAAACTAGAATCTGACTCCTACCGAATGAGACTGCGGGAAGTGCACAGTGCTCAGAGGGAAGTCATGTGTGGAGAACTTTTTCCTTTGCATCCTCGCTGTGGGGAAAAGAAAAAAAAAAAGAAAAGAAAAGGAAACGTTCAACAGTACACGTGTCAGAACGCTGGCTCTCCTATTGCCCTGTTGCGAAAGAAGCGGGAAAAAAGTAACCTGACAACCGAGAACTGCTCTGATGAAAAGCATTTCTGTATAGAGCTACGGGAACTCAAGTCAACAAAGTCTACGTTTTTTTATATATATATATCTATCTAAAGAGGGCGTATCCCTGAAAAGAGAAAAAAATGGTGTAACGTCTAGATATTTCTCACAGTCAATGATTATTATTTTACCGAAAACGGCCAACAGGAAAGGTCTGTTATCCTTACCGTCCATGCAAAATGTGGTCTTCACAACAACCATCATCCCAGTCACATGAGGTGATTTTTTTTTTCAAACGTGGAATCGTACGAAATTAAAAATGTTTGCGAATCTTTATTCACTTTCTTTAAATTCCATCAGGAAAAAGTATTTATCCATATTTCCCTATTTGTTTTTCATTATTATTTCTAATACATTGTTCAAAAATGTATTGATTTTTTTTTTTTTACATGATTGCCATTTACATAGAACAGTCAGAGTATATTCCCATTCTTACTTAATGTTATTGTAAAGTGTTCCCGTGAGATGAATTTAAATATGTGTACATTGACAGAGGAAAAAAAAAATACACTTGGTTATATACTTCTTACAGTTCTGGTTTAGTGTGGTCTCTCTCTCTCTCTCTCTCTCTCTTTGATGTTGCAGGATGGTGGCTTAAGTATTGCATAAGTATTTTCACACACTTCTACATTTTCATCTGAAATTCATTTCATTGGGATTATGAATCTATACAAAATATCACATAATATTGAAGCAAGTGGAAAATCAATCCATATCCAGCCCTTCTTTCATTATCCACATCTGCTCGAACCTCTCACAGGAAACTCGGGGCACAAGGAGGTGCGAACACCCACACACTTATACACTATGGGCTATTCGAAAGAGGCCATCAAGTGCCTGCAATGTGTGTCTTTGGACTAAAGGAAAGGAAAAGTCACCAAGCACAGAGAGAACATGCAATGCTCAATAGAATAAATACAGCTGTTCCTGGAGAAACATCATTAAAGAAACGGGATCATGAAGCCCAAAGAGCTACAGTATCGATACAATCCTGAAAGAAAGAAAATAAAAGTTCTAAAAAAGTTCCAATCAAGGTTTCTCTAGAAATAAAAGAGCCCTATGTAATGCCAAGAATTTTTCATTTTAAAATGGAAGACTATTGTGCACAACACAGCGCATCCACTAAACATCACAGGTACAGAGGGCAGTTAATCAGAGTATCAAACGTGGCATGAATAATCATAAATCTTTGAAATATGACCATAGGATTGATGTTGTTAATAAAATTACAGCCTTGTACCCTCTTTTTTAATTTTATTGTTTTATGTGTAAAAACATATCAAATCATAAAAAAATCAGTCTCAATCTCAGATGAGCAACAATATAACCCATTTTTCACTGTGCCATTATTTATTGAACAAAAATGAAGCCAAAAAGAAAAAAAAAAAGAAGTGGGCAATCTTAAGTACCCATAATTCGATAACTTGAAGTAATCATTTCCAGTGTGATTTTATCAGTCTCTCACATCGTTTTAGCTCATTCTTTTTTACAACATTGCTTCAGTTCATTGAAGTTTTGGGGCATTCACTTATTCACAGCTCTGTTAAGGTTCCACCACAGCATTTCAATGGGTTCAGGTCTAGACTTTGACTAGGTTCCAGAACCTTGACTCTTTTCTTTTTCAGCCATTCTGAGGTAGATTTAATGATGTGCTTCGGATCATCGTCCTGTTGCATGACCGAATTTAGACCAAGCTTTAGCTGTCAGACAGAAGACGTCACTTTTTCCTCTACAATACTCTGGTATACAGAGGAGATCATGGTCGACTCAATGACTGCAAGGTGCTCAGGTCCAGTGGCTGCAAAAAAAAAGCCCAAATCATTATCGTGATTGACAGTGGGTATGAGGTGATTCTGCTGAAATGCTGTTTGCTTTCCTCAAACATGGCATCTCTTGGCATCATGGTTCTATGGCATCTCTTCATAGAACGTTGTTCCAGAAGCCTCGTTGTTTATTCAGATGCAGTTTTGCAAAATTGTACTTCCATGTTCTTTTCAGGCAAGAGAGATTTCAGTCTTCTTCTAATTGTGCTTTCAAAGACTTTAACATTTAACACGATCAGTGAGGCCTGTTAGGTCTGAGATGAAGCTCTTAGGTATTTTTTTACGTCCACTCTTGGGAAAATTGACAAACTTGTGCAAAACTTCTGCTTTTATAGAGGTCTGCACACCTGCTGATGATCAGTTAATCAATAGCTGATGATTAACTGACTCTGGCTGCAAAGATATAAAGCCTTATCTGGACTAGTTTAATCATTAGTCGCTTTTCTGATCAATCTCTCACAGCTAAACTGCAAATAAAGTTACACAAATAGATTTTAAAAAGAAGAAGAAGAAGAAGAAGAAGAAGAAGGAAAAAGTGCAAACTCTTTGTGCTTTTGAGTATCTGTGTTTTCCCGGATATTTTCTTTCACCGCATACTTTCTGCTCAACTACTGTACATCACTCCATTTCTTTTGAATTCTATATTTGCTATATGATAAGGTGTGTTTAGCATCATTATGGCCGATATTCATACTTACTGCTACTGTATATACACACTGTGTTCCTGTTTGGATAGCTGGGTGTTCAGGTAGTTTAATAGTTATTATCATTATAAACTTAGAGAGATTCAAGTGTCTTCACTGCAGAAAAAAGTGAAGTCAGACCAGACCCAGTTCCTGCAACATGAGCAGAACTGAACCATTCTTGGACTTTTGATTCATAAACCCTTGCAGTAAGGATTATTTCAAGTGGTTAGGAATACATCTTTCATTCCTTAGCATTGGCTAAATAACATTCTTTGGTCCCTTGGTGCTTTTTTCTTCTATTTTTACTTCAAATTTGAAGTTTATGCTTTCATAATCCAAAAAAAGTCCAAGTGGCTTTTCTTTTTTTATTGTCATCAGTCTCCAGTCTGCTTGCGAAGGATGCTACAAGCTTGGCACACCTTTCTTTTGGAAGTTTCTCCTAATCTTCTTGCCAGAATAGTTCAAGACCAACCAGATTTCATGGGTACTGCCATTTTCAGGTCTAACCAGAGATGCTCTATTGGGTTCAGGTCCGGACTCTGACTGGGCCATTTCAGGGCTTTCACAGAGTTGTTCTGACTGCATGGATGATATTAGTGCGGTTATATGCAGTGCCTGATGTCCTCCACACATAGCGTGGGGAATTATGCCATCAGACCAGAGGATTTTCCTTCTCATGGTTTAAGAGTCCTTCAGTTGCTTTTTGGCAAAATCCCAGCAGGATCTCATGTGAGGAATGGCTTCAGTCTGGCCACTCTACCATAGAGGTCTGATTGGCGGATTGCTGTAATGATGGTTGTCCTTCTTTAAGGCTCTTCCATCTTCACAGGGGACCTCTGGAGCTCATTAGTTTCCCAGATTACTTGCTTTGGCCTGGCAGCCAGATCTGGGAAGACTGTTATTTTTCAAAATCTCTTCCAACTGAGAATGATGGCGGCTACAATTCTCTTGGACAGTTGCAGTGTTTCAGAAACGTTCTTGTATCCTATCCCAGCTCTCTGACTTTCGCAGGTTAACAGATAATTCTCTCGACATTACTTGTTTTAAGCAGAGACGCTATATGACCCATAACAAGTAGGTAGTTGAGAAACTCCTCCAAAGCTTTTTTTTTTCTCAGTTCAAAAGTTATATATGCATGTTAATATGTTTAAAAAAAAAACTTTCTTCCCACATACTTCTTGGCCAGTGCAATTTGGACTGTAACTCTTTTATAGATAAAAGAAGAAAAGCACCAAAAAATGGCTGATTTGGTACAAATAAAATCACTGCAAATGATTACCAAAGGTCCCTGAGCAAACGCAGCCCTGTCCGAATTGCACTTTTGTCTTATATTAGCTGAGACATTACACGCATTCAATACAAAACCCTTTTACATGTTGAATGACGGCATGTCTTTCAGTTCCGCTTGCAAGTTTTAAAACTGTAGAGCCGTGCACTTTATTGCATCCTAGTTTCATCATCTGTTTTTGTGCTATAGATGGAATTGTGGCCACAGAATGGCGATATAAAGCACAGTCTCTACATACTTCCTTTTACAGCTCCAAACTGAGGACAAGACTTTGAACTTCTGCAGTTATTACGCTCTCATACTGACTTGATCTACAAAAATAGATATTAGAATATATTTCTATAAATGCTACTTTCCCATTAGGCAGGTTGCAAGCACATGCTGCAGGTGTTTGAGGAAGAACATTCCTCCAGATCAGCTTTGAGTATGAACATGCAGGCAAAAAAAAACATTTTTAACGTCAGTGAATCATATGTCATATCAGTACATTTCTAAATAATAATAAACTGATCCACTGAATCTGTTCTTTTTTTTCCACACATGCATCATATAATAGTGGTTCAAAAGATATTTCCACAGCAACAGACATCACCAAGGCAACTTTCGCATTGTTGACACAAGCCAGGTTGGGTCCATAGATTTATGACGTTAGTGCCAAATTCTGACCCAAATTCTGTGCGCCGGAATGTATCAAACCAGGCAATGTTTTTCCAACGTTCAACAGTTAACTTTTGGTGAGTCTGATCCCACTGCAGCTTAAACTGTCTATTTCTGTCTGACAGACGTGAAACCCAACGTGGCCTTCTGCTGTTGTAGGTTCAACTTGTTGAGATGCTTTTCTGCTCCCAACAATTCTCCAGAGTGGTTATATGAAGACTCAACATCTTCAATTCCTGCATTGAAGGGGCTCTATTATGCAAAAAAACACTTTTTTTTTTGTCATTTTTAGACATACAAATGGGTCTCCAGTGTGCATATACAGACAAAAACAATGAGAAAAGAAATCCCTATTTTTGGGACATTTTGTGACCTCATATAAGGGAGGCTCCTCCCCTGGCATGCTCCCTGCTCTGCTCTCCGGTACCACATGGCTCAGCCCAATTACATACATAGGAGCAAAACTATAGGGAGAAAAAATGCATTATTTGAGGGGACCTTTAAATTGTCTGTCTCAAGGGACACATCTATTATATCTAGCCTGTTTAATAGGACAACACTTCAATACTTCATTATTAAGCAAATTGACTATGATTTTATTTTAAACCTGCAGCGTTATTAAAGCAGACCAAGCTTAGTTCCAGGTCATTTGTCTATTCATTAAAAAAAAAAATCACTGAAGTCATGGAAACAACACGCTTGCCCACATGGACAATGAGCTTTTAATGCGCAGTAAATGTGCTAATGTGCTAAATACTGCAGAGTCATGGTAAGTTGTTTTGTTTGTTTGTTTTCCATACATCACTCCTCTCTAGCCATTAATCATCACTGCTGCAGTTTCTGTTCACCTCTGAAACAGTCATTTCACAAGCTGAGGTGTGAAAGTGTGGATGTGAGATTTGCGGTTAGGCTGAGAGGGTCCAAGCTGGTGAGTCATGATTGAACCATCTCCTGAGTTCCAGGGCTGTTTTAAAACACTCTTGTTGACTAACTTTCATTACTCAGAAACACAAGTCATAAGGTCACGAGTGGTAGGCTTTACAAGCCAGACTTCAAGCTCTCACCACACAGTTTTTGATAAAGTTGCAGAAAAATTCAGCTTCATATGACCAAGATTTGAAAGTTGCAATGAAATGAGATGCAGGAGACCCTGAATATATATATAGACTGTGTATACAGGTTAGTTGTAAGAGTGCATTTGCAAAACCCATCAAGCACTATGATGAAACTGGCTCTAATGAAGACCTTTTAATGAAGACCCAGGAAAGCAGGTCCAAAACTTACCTCCGCTGCAGAGGAGAAGCTCGTTAAGAGTTACCAGGAGCTCACATTAGAGCCGTTATGAAGGTTTTCCACACTGGAAACATGAATAGTTTGGCAAAACTCAAAAAATTTGAGCTAATCAGTTACATCAATTTTTTTTTAAGTAATGATGTAACCAATTTTAAGTAAACAGAACTACTGTATCAGTTTTCGAGTTTGTTGTACTCATTCATATTTATCGTTATTTACTTGCGTTACTGAGTAGCCGAACTCATACTTAATCAACTCAAATGAAATAAATTGTTGTTGATCTTTCGCCTGCTCCTGGCAACGAGTCAACACAGCGGTTTGTCGCAAGTTTTTACGCCAGATGCTTTTCTAAACACAACCTTCCCATTATTATCTGGGCTTGGCACAGGCACGTCATCCAGTGGCCGGGAATCGAACCCGACCCTTTCGCATGGCAGACGAAACACCTCCCACTGAGCCACCAGTACTCTGGTCCAAATCACATAAGTATTATTACCAATCCACCATCTTGATCAAAACAATTCAATGTGGGCAGTTTACATGTGCACTGATGACGTCAGACACAAAATCTCTAGGCTGAAAGATTTTAAGTTGGAGGAACTTTTACGGAGACAGTGGATTAAAATATCAAACTTGTTCAGCTAACTTGAAAAGTGTCATTTCTATTAGTATTGTTTTACAATTTAGAAAGAAATCAAAATCAGGAACGTTTTTTTTTTTTTACAACAAAAGGTTTGACAAATTAAAGTTTGACAGCAAGATGTGATAAATCCCTTTTTCCCTCATAAGGTTATTGTCTAGAACAATAATAAAATAATTCATTTGAAAACTGGTACTTTGTTTCAGAAGCTTTAAACCTCCACGTTTTAGACAAACCACGACATCGCATTTCCAAGCTGCCTTTCTGTCACATGATCAGTGAAGCAGAAGTACAGTACAGTACCATCCGAGGCTGTGAGTCAACTAAATGCATTCAGTGGATAT
Source organism: Clarias macrocephalus (assembly GCA_011419295.1). Lineage (NCBI taxonomy): Eukaryota > Metazoa > Chordata > Actinopteri > Siluriformes > Clariidae > Clarias > Clarias macrocephalus. Next base: position 48,390 of record JAAGKR010000027.1, on the reverse strand, counting down.
TTGGAGAATGTTGAGAATGTCAAGAAAAAGGGATGTTTACACTCTTACTGCTACTGCAGTTGCCACCGCACGACTGAATTACAGGTATGCATCCGTTATACATTTCGTAAAATATGTTTGTCCATTGTGCGATTTGGATGTTGTGCAAACATATTATATATTTAACGACGCTATATGGAATACTATAGTTGTTGTAAAATTAGTTAGCAGTGCAACCGTCTGTTGCCTGCTTCAGTCCTCAACTGCTGTTATTTTATACTCTTAGGACATACTGGTCACAGTATGCACAGTATGCACATGGTCAGATGATGCCCAAACGGATGTCAAACAGCGCATGCCTGTACCGTAATAGGAAGCTACAGAAGTGAAACTAGAGGAGGTTGAGGAGACGGCCGACAATGCTAGAAACTGACATTTTTACATGGGTTATAGTATTTCTCATCATCTTCAAATATCATTATAATATAAAAGGTTTTGTGTGCAACAAAACACAACACTTTTATTTCCTTGAACTGATTTTCTATCACTGACTCGCTGCAAAATAACACTCACTTAACAGCATGCTATATGCCTTGCTATATTTTTATTAAGACCAAAGCAACACATTATCGATGCTAAATTGCATACTGACATAAACACCAACATAACTGCAGGCTGATTTATCCATTATGAAAAAAACTGTGGGAGATGGAAGGGTTTTTTTTTTGTGCCAAACACAAAATTCACACTGAAACAACCTGCATGTTATTTGGACACGTAGAGGAAACTAAGGAACGAGGAGGAAACCCATGTGGTGAGCACACAAAAGTGCACACAGTTACTCGTGTAGAATCGAATTGACTTTGCAGCTGTGAGTCGGAGATGTTTCCCACCGTGATTCCTGGTGATCCTATCGACATTGTCTTAATCCTACTTGATTACTGAACTGTATATCAGAAACATTTAAGAACCTGAAGCTTGTGACCTCCCAAGCATACGAAATATATCATACATGCATTCTGTGGAATGTACTGGAGATAAAACATCAGAGGCTTTAACAAGTGAATACTTATAGCACAAGGATGTAAGGTATGGAAAACTGTTTATTGCATATTTGGAAAATAATCAAATGATAAAAAATGAAATGCACCTACGGTACACCTCCCAAGTAAAGAAAACAACTACGGATATTTGAAATTACTGGCATTAGGCTAATACATGTTTAATACATTATTAAAATCTGGAAAGATAGTGCTGAACCATCAGTGTTCAACAAACATCTGTGATTGGAGAGCATTTAAATGTCACGTTATGTGGCAATAAAATGAAGTCAGCTGAATATACTGAATAGCGGAGTATCACATAAGTGGAGTTTTTTATTCTTCCCTGATGAATTGGAAAGGACTCAAATTGTAAGTGTTTCTGGGAGCATGAGGAATCATTTTCACACATGAACTGACCATCATGTAATCGAAGCTAAATGTAGTCAACGTATACTGTATATGACTCAAATCTATAACAGTCATAAGTAACAGTAATAATGTGATCATTAATGACAGTGTGTTTTCTAACCTCATTGTATAATGCAGACTGAGTGACACACATTCTTGGATTCATCTGGTCAAGCACATGCCTCATGCAAATAACATATTTGTGAACCAATTTTTATTATGTGGAATACCAGAATATCTGTGCATCTCTTTTCATTCTTTTGTTGATCTCGTTATAGTTATGTAAATCATTTACTGCTGCTGTTCATTCGAATTTTGTTTTGGTTTTGTGGATTTTTTTTGCAAATATAATTTTTGATTTTTGCAAAAGAAAAAAAAAAAAAAAAAAAAACTTCCAGAACAGAAGTGGACTTTTCAGCTGGAACGCCTGAAGGCCGGTGTGATCGAGACAAATTGTTTCTTTGCCAATTTTCTACTGTTTACAGAGTCACCAATTACCCAGCATTCTAAATAAATGTTTTGATATCTATCCTGAGTGCTGAATAAACATAACTGTATAAAGAAAAAAAAAAAGAGTCTGGAATTGTGTCTGGAATTGGATAGATAGATAGATAGATAGATAGATAGATAGATAGATAGATAGATAGATAGATAGATAGATAGATAGATAGATAGATTTAAAAACTCTGGGAACATTTATTTCATGTAGATTATTTTAATATTTATGAAATTGCGTCATAATGCCTTTCCTTCTGGGAATGTTCCATTCCTAAAGTCTGTCATGTTATAATTCCCTCGTATGTACCTCATATATTTTACTTTAGCCGAGGACTTACTGTACACTGCCTGAGCAAAAATGTTATTGTTTGCATTAAAATGAGCAAATACGTATGTATGTGTAAGTAAATATGTAAATATGTTACAGCTGACAAAATGAATAGTGTATTCTGTGATCATGGAAAAGATATTACTGCATCAAGCAAAGAAAACAACTAAGGGAAATGGATGAAATTGTTGGAATTGGGTTACGTACTGTCCAACATAGTATTAAAACCTAGAAAACCTAAAAATCATGAATAATCATGTTTAGAGATCATTGCTACATTGAATCATAAAAACATGACAGTAGAAATTTTGACAATTGAATTGGTTACCTCCGACTTGTGACCTTAACACCTTTGGAAGTTTTTGTAAAGGGTAAAGACTTTCCCATCATCGATACAAGATCTTGGCCTAAAACGAATGCATCGCTCAATGGACATAAATATTGTGGAATTGTATACATTGCCATGGCGAAGGCATGCCATAATAAAGGGTTAAGGATTTCCAAAAAAAAAAAAAAAAAAACAGATATTACTGCGGTCAGGCTTTGTAAATGGGGGCAGGTGTGGTATACAGTAGTTTTTGAATTTCAGTGTAATTCCTCTTACAATGGCGTATTGGTGGCCTCGCACCTCCAGGGGTAAATGCTCGAGTTCTGCCTTTAGGTTCAGTATACGTTTAGTCACAGTCGAGAGACCTTCAGGTTAGGCTGATTAGTGCTTTTGAATTGCCCCTAGTGTTATACATGTGTGAGTGCGTGTTGGAACCCTGTGACAGACTTTCATCCAGTCCGGAGTGAATCCCGTCTAGTGCCCCAAGTTTCCTTGGATAGAGTCCAGGCTTGCCGGAACCCTGTATTTTGTGCATGAATTCAAAATCTCTCACTCACCCCCACTTAATCCTGTATTCGGCGTCACGGGGGGGCCTGGAGCCTGTCCCAGGAGGTTTAGGGCATGAGACAGGGTACACCATGGACAAGGTGCCAATCAATCTCAGAGCACACACATACTGTATAGTACACACACTACAGGCAATTTGGGAACACCAATTAAACTAATCTGGCTGTCTTTGGACTGTGGGAGGAAACCCACCAAGCACAGGGAGAACATGCAAACTCCATGCACATGGAGACGGGAATCAAGCCTGGCCGGGAATCGAACCCAGACCCTGGAGGTGCAAGGCGACAGTGCTAACCACCACACCACCGTGCCGCCCCGAATTCAATATCTGTTTATGATATAATGCACAATATGGGAAGCAGCTATTTCGTAGTGTCCAAATTCTGGGGGGACAAAATGTATAACCTGCATTGTACACCATATTTGTACCCATACGTATATCCTTCAACACTGTACCACAATGTATTGTACAGTATTGCGATTTTCTGTTTCTGCTTGAAATTTACTCATCGGTATAGAAATAATTCTGCATGGAAGATGTTGTTTAATGACCAGTAAAGAAAATCGAAAACATAATCCTAATGTTTTTTCTTATGTGCTTTCTGGTAGCTGCTTGTTATTTATAAGGTTATGTCAGCCTCCACACACAATAACTTGGAAAATGACGCTGTAATTTGAGTTATAGCTTGTGTTTTTGCTCAAGGGTTATGAACAAGCCTTGGATTTGAAATACACTCCTGAACACTGAGTTCCCAGTTTATTAGGTACCAATAGAATATTGGGCTCAGCCTTCGGAACAGCATGAACTCAGCTTGGCACGGATTTACAAGATATTGGATATTCTGTGTAGTAATGTGATGCCATGTGAAAATGACTTCTGTAAATTGGATAGATGCACAGTCTTTCTTTGATTAGCTCGTTTTACCTTGCCCCAAATATGCGCAATAGTGGTTGAGATCAGGGCACTGTGCCGGGCAGTGAAGGGGAGAAAATTCGCTGTCAGGTTCATAAAGCCATTCAGAGATGATACATGCCCTGAGACACTGGATATTATTATGCTCAAAGTGCTGGAATTGGCAGGCATAATGGGATGAATTCAGTCGTCGCTGATGTTCAGATAAAATTGCTCTTTCAATGTACTTGGTGGATATCTGGAGACGTCCTGTCTGCCAGGACAATACTGTTCACACTAAGGCTGTATGACTCAAGTGCGATCTTGATCTCACTTCCAGTCTCGTCTAGATGGATTTTCAGTGTTTCAGGTTTATTGCTTGTTTGTACTTCGACTTGTCTTGGCCAGTTTTGGCATTGTAAAAATATCATTCGTGTGGTTTGTTAAAAAATTATGTTTATATTGTGTTGTCATGGTTACCTGATTATATGCTTTAATCTAATGTACAAAATGATTTTGCTGGATTCTAAATCATTCCCCAGACAATTTAGTTTAGCATATATTAAACCGAGTCGCATGTTTGTTTTGCAATAAATTCTAATCTTTTTCACTAGTATGATGCTGAACAAACATTTCTAAACTCTTCCAAACATTTCATTCATACCCAAGTCTCACCCTTACCTCGGTGGATTATCCCACCAGATATCTATATAAATAAAAGAAAGGCTTTGTCTGTACATTGGTCAGAACTCGATCTTTCAAGCATATTTATGTTTCATACATTGGAGGACCTGAAACCAGACCAGTTTGTACGTCTGTCTGTATGTCTGTATGTCTGTCCAGCCACATTTTGTCACAGCATCACACAAAACTGTCTCGACAGAATTTAATGAAACTTCGGCAGTCTTTAGGTATTTGCCTGAAGTAAAACCTGCATCATAAGTGATGTCAAAATGCTCATGCGTCACACTGTGGGCGCGTCTTAAACCGACTGCTGGACAGATTTAAATGCAACTCTTGCAGTGTTTAGATGTCTGTCTGAAGTTTAACCGGCATCATGAGTGAAATGAAAATGGTGAATAAAAGCGATGCTATGAACAGTTGTGTGCCAGATTTAATAATGTACTTTAAAATAAGCTACTGAGCGCTACTTGCTCAACGCACACCTGCACGTATAGATATCAATTCAAAACGCTAAACTGAATATTTTTACTGGGATTACTGGGATACTGGGATACAAGGCATAAGATACCCAACGTCTTTTAATAAGAAACAGAAAGACAGACAGACATGGATACGGGCTTCAACCTGGAATGAACCATTTCTACAAACTCTTTTACCGTTCAACGGCAAGGTACTTACACCAGTCAACAACTAAAATGGCTGTCAGGAAGTACATTTCCTAACACTTTGGATGTGTTCCGACTGGTTAGTAGCGCAGAGACCAAACCGTAGGGAATAAGACTGCTCAGTGAAAAGGGGAACCGTGAACAGTGTAGGGAACGAGTAAACAAAGTGGACAAGCAAGATTACCCATCAGTCACTGGGCTTCGTTGGAGTACAACAGAAACAGAGCTCGTAGGTGACCTGGCATTCATTCTGTACATTATGTATCAGTATTAAAAATGACATAATACTTGTATTACATAATAGTATTTCGATGGCCACACGGTGGCGTAGTGGTTAGCGCTGTCGCTTTGGACCTCCAGGGTCCGGGTTCGATTCCTGCCTGCATGGAGTTCGTATGTTCTCTCCGTGCTTTTGCGATTGTACATCTTGAAAATGAATCGAATCACATTTAGTTATATACCGTTCAGTGATGGAGGTTTGCTCATGTATCAGTTTCAGTGTCAATATATTTTCATTATTTTATGTCAGTGCTGTGAAATTGCCACAGTAGCAGCAGCGACAGGTACCCGAGGTTCTTATGTTTCCAAGGTAACGTACCGAGGAAGTGTTCCGAATGGAGGAATTTCGTCGAGGGAAGTTCACTTAACTGACATTTCATGGACAGGGAGGAGGGCGTTCCATTTATGTAGCTTTCTTATATTCACATTCACCAGGCTTATATTCCTACACTCCGCGTCCTTATCCATTAGGTGAAATAACACTCTTGTATTTTTCACCTGAACTTGCCAAGCCTTGATGTGTATATGCTGCTATTCTGGTTTTGGCATTGCATTGATATTTTTTTAGGAGATATTGGCTTTGATACTGATGTTTGCACATCGCTGAGCCTTATTTTTCTTCCTGGAACATGTTTACCGAGTAGCATTTTAAATTTGTATTTCCTAACAGTGTTAGGAAACAAATATATCAACTGCATTTACATCTGTCTTTAATTCCCTCTATGCATTGCTGCTGCAGTCATAATAACTGTCCTGTACTCATCCCAGGACTCTTGAAGACAATGTGCCAGTATACAGTACCGCTGGAGAAAAGCAGTGATTTATAATCGCACTATCCGGCGTCACCCCAGAGGATAAACGGATTCAGCGTTGAGTCTTGTTTCTCTCGTGCTTTGTTTCATATGTCATCTCATAGCATCTTTCCCTTGCCACCTTCACCTCTGGGATGCGCAGTAAATCTCCATCTAGTATTCTATAACACTGCTTTGTGTTGCAGCTTGAGCAAAAAAAATAAAAAATGTGTATAACCCAAAACAGAATGCAATAGAGAAGACATGTTATTAAAAATTTATTGCATTTACATTTTCATTAAAACATGACAAACATTTTCATTCTTATGACAAACTTGATGTATGTATAATGTTTAGATATCAACCATACAAAAATACACTTTATTTTCTTAGATTTTGTGCCTTCATTCCATGGGTCGCCACAAGATGGAGCATCTTGTTTAACCCGTAAAACACAAGCCTTGCACCTCCAGGGTCCAGGTTCGCCGCTGTGTGCATGTTCTCCCCAAGCTCCCGTCACAATCTACCCTATTCCTTTGGGATTGGGATCAGCGTTGAATCTCAGTGGCTGGGTATACGTTTATTGCAGTTGGGGTTAAGGGCCTTGCTCAAGGGCCCAACACTAGGGACCCTGTGGTGGTGGGCTTCGAACCACTAACCCTCAAATCTACAACTTTTGGTTGGGGATTTTTCCCAGATTTTCTCCCTAAATTAGTCGTGTGCCAATTCCTCCCCGTCACTAGGGGGCTCCACATTAAGGCTACTACTACCACTCAGCCGGGAGGGCCGAAGACTATGACATGTTTTCTCTGAACCACGTGACGCCAGCCGACTGCATCTTTTCGAACTCCTCGCTCACGCACCGTTGGGGGCGGCGTAACACACTCGGAGCACAGCGCTATCCGCTCCTTCCGCTTGCGTGAGCTCACAGACGCCCCTGATTGGCTGTAGAGCCGTGATTAATGTGGGAGCACCAAGTACCTCTCATCCCTCCCCTCTGAGAGAGCTCGGCCAATCAGCTCTCCATTAGACCTCCGGCTGTGAGAGGTTGCAGCATCACCCGGGAATCGAACTGGCGTACAACCAAAAAACTTTGATCATTTAATAATATGTCTTTTTTGCATATCCCAGTTAGGAAACAGGGTCAGCCAGCTTACAGCACCCCTGGAGCAGATAGGGTTAACCTTGCTCAAAGGCTCAACAGTGGCGGTGCTGGGGCTCGAATCCCCCGATCAGTAACCCAGCCTCAACCGTTTGAACAACATTGCCCCCAAAAACTCACCTTCTTTGGCAGTCTACTATACCTTAGCGTACACCTTGTATACTTCGAACTGTTTTTGGATTCTATTAAAAACATGTCATGTCTTCTTGATTGATATATTTTAACTGTACTACATGTTTAAAATTCAGTCTTGGAACCGAGAAGCTGATGGCAAAACCTATTTTCCAAGCAATTTTCCTGTTGATCTTGCTGTATATTTTGGCCTGTAGTCTTCTTGCATGAATTCATCTAATCGTTTTAGATTTTTTTTTTTCTTTCCGAAATAGATTCTCCGCGTCTCCCTTTTCCTCTGAAACCTTGAGGCAAACAAACTTTGTTTACCCTGCTGTAAGTAATGCATCGACATCCATAGCCTTAAATTTAAACTTTGATCTCTGCAAAGAAACATTTATATAAATACAGACACCGCTGTACTAAACAGTGATGCAATAACGCACTGCAGAGCCGTCGATCACGGCCTCAACAAGGCAGACGGCTTTTGTTCCTATTTCCACTTCCCCTGGAACCACTCCTATAACTCTTCCCTGGCCATTGGTACTAGGATTGTTTTGTTTGCCTGATGAGTCACAAGCTGAATTTCCATCTTGCATAATGCCTCGTCCTCTCATGTAAAGCTCGGATTGAAACTGTTTTTCAGGATGGCACTTTCACTGTTTCAATACAGTCGTAGCCTAAAGAAAAGGGGACACGTCGGGGGGGGGGGGGGGGGAACAACATCGAATATAAATCCAGAACATCCAACTATAAGGCTAGAATGCAAATCGTAGGTTTGTTATGGCTCTGTGGGAAATCAGCTTTGGAGCACAGCTTCTGCATAAAACGACTCCCAGTGCTAAACGATACAGAATGATCGGACTGCCCTCTGCTGTTCACAAAAGAATGTCAATTTAAATCTAATATCTAACATCTGTCGTTAGTTATAGGACATAAAAAAATAAAAAAAATAAAAAAAACACAGACTTAATCATTCTCACTATACAGCCAAAAGTGTACGGACACCTATAAATGATTCTTCTCCAAACTGCTCCTACAAAGACACACAAATGTACAGGATGTCCTCTCGCTTGGAGCATGTTGCAGCATGACCGTGCTCCGTACACTAAGCAAGCTCCATGAGCACATGGCGTGGCTCCAGTGGAAGAACTTGACCTCATCCCTACTGAACACCTCTGGGGTAAGCTGTAGAAAAGTAACCAGGATTACCAGGGTTGCGTTAAGGCCAATGCTACTGTTACCATGTTGATTATATTCCAATAACAGCATGTCTCATTGTGTTTTATTCTTCTTATTCGCAGCAATTTGACATATGACATTTTTGTTAATGAATACATTTTTGAATAAGCGTCACAGTGGAGGAGATGGTGCATATCCTGGGTCAAATGGTTCGAATTCCCAACTTAGATCTGGGTTGTACTGAGCTCCTGGCCAAAAGCTTAAATATGCTTTCTTTCCTAATAATAAACAAAGATCTTCAGACATCATGTGTGCGTCTGTCTCTCCTCGTTCAGAACACAAGGGTGGTAAGTGTCATCTTAAAACTCAATCTAACACCCCTCTTGTGCTCTGAGTCCCCTGGGAGAGGCTCCGGGCCTCCTGCGACCCTCTAGAGGATAAGCAGAGTAGAGAATAAGCGAGAGAGTGAGACTATTTTCATATCAGCCAGTCTAGACTCCAGTCTTGATTTATCTGATGCACAACTATTACATTACTTGCAATTGAGACAGTAAACAACCCCTGCGATGATGCATGAAGAGTGATGAATAGGTAACACTTAAGGCCTGTGATTTAGTGGCTGTGTTCATTCATTTGCATGTTCAGCATCTTAAATTGTTGCATGCCAGAGCTTCTATTTAATGGATCGTTTAATTTCCTCTACGCAACTATGTCCATGATGTAGCGCAGGTTTTTTAAAAATGATTGGCTCTTTGGTGACTTTAAATTGCTCTTAGACAAAAGTGTGTGTGTGTGTGTGTGTGTGTGTGTGTGTGTGTGTGTGTGTGTGTGTGTGTGTGTGTGTGTGGGTGTGAGATCATGATGCCTTGTTATGAAATGGGATTTCTATGTAGAATGTATTTCAGTTCCCAAGGCCCTGAATTTTAATGTGACCCTGACCACGATAAAGTGGTTATATAAAACAACTGAACGAATGAATTAATTAATTAATTAATGTTTAGGATTCTAATAAGAATACCAAAATATTGACTTTTGCTTTCTCTGTAGAAATATTGTGGTCAGTGGTATCATATATGATTTTGTTAAATAATCAATAGCTCAAATGTTTGCATGTCCTTTTTTTTTAAATGATGATTACATGACTAAATGATTATACATTTATTTTGACTCTTTGAAATAAATGACACTGCTTGGTTAAAAAAAAAAAAGTTACACACTTTTCTTTAGTTGGATTGTGTTCAGCTTAGATTCTAGCATGCATTTGCCATGGCATGGTTTCAAAATCCTTATGCAATGTAACAGTATTTATTTCCATCCATATTTGCATGAATTTTTAGCAGCTTGTATTAATCACTGCCTTATTCTTCTACAGAGGCCATCTTCCTGATGAGTGCATCGCTTCAAGCGCTTGGCCGTTGCTCTGACATAAAATGTTAACCTGAGCTCTTCAGATCACATGACTCTTTTTTCCATTGCTCCAGTGTCCAATCTTTATGCTCCCTCCCTCTTATGACACAGCTGTTTAGTCTCATTTACATTTATAGTTACAGATTTAAGCAGATGCCCTTATCCAGAGCAACTTATAAAAGTGCTTTGAATTTTCCATTAATAAATATATCCTTACACTGGTTCACTAGGTTACCAACAAGAAGTAGCATCAATCAATCACTGTTGGGAAGAGTATATGATTCTGTACCAAGCTTCAGAGTGGTGCAACAGTAACACTCTGTGTAACTCGTTGAGTAACTCAACGTTTTATGGGGTTGAGGTCAGGGCTCTGTGCTCTGGGCTCTGTGCAGGCCAGTCAGGTTCTTTCATACTGACCTCATCAATCCATGTCTTTATAGTCATGAAATCTTGAAATAGAAAAGGCCCTTCCCCAATCTTCCCACACAGGTGCATTAAGCATAGCATTGCATTGTCCAAAGCGTCTTGGTGTGCTGAAGCATTAAGATTGCCCTTTACAGGGGATAAGAGACCTGACTGAAGCACCTGAATTCAATCATTAACAAGTTTGGCAAAATACTTTTGTCCATAGTATGTATGTCTCCATCCATCCATCCATCTAGAAACCTCAATATTCCAACTAGGGAGAGTGGAGGCCAATGTGGATCCCCATTTTTACAACCGTGGTAGGACCTCCAACATTCACACACCATGAGCAATTTGGGAATGCTGGGTAGCCTAAATATAGGCTAATCCTAAATATAGGGTTAGCATGTCTTTGCATGAAACCGGAGTTGATTTTAGTGGGGGCTAACTACTAATCCACCATGCCGCCAGTTCTTAACCTAATAACAGCAAATTCTCCTTAGTTGTTATCTTTGCTTGATGCAGACCAATAATGAGACCCCTCTGGAAAACGGTAACATCTTTTCATTTTAACATGGTTGTTAAAGAAATGAGAAGCTACTGAGAACATTGCTTATTTACATCCAAACTATTTTTTTCATCGTATAATACATTTTATTTGATCAATTCTAAGCACACAGAAGTAGATATTTATTTCCTGGATACCCCTTTTCAGAATTATGAATTGTGCGACAATGTCGAGGATCTGGCAACAACCGTGTGCCTGATCAGTTGTTGAAAGAGGAAGCAAGTTGTGGAGCGCACGCTGACCGCAGCAACCAATCAGCGCTCGTATATGACCAAACGGATGGGTGGATCAGCCAATCATTTTTACGCTTTGTTCACTTCCGGTAAGTGGCTTTTTTGCTACCTGTGTGAATGGACAAATTCGACAGTGGAACTTAGCAGGGTGAAAGACGAGCTTTTAAAAAAAAAAAAAAAGCAAAAAAACAAACGGAATTATTAAACGCCGGGACGAAGGGCGAGACTGAAAAAACGGACAGCAAATGTGAAGAAATATTAATTTCCACACACGGATAATTTGCCTGACTCGAGGGGTTTAGCAGGCTATTGGGAAACCTGGCTAGCTCCATAGAATACAATGATGAGCCAGTTTAGCTAGTTAGCCGAGGGACGTTCACTGGCTAGCTCGTGAAGCAGAAAGGCTGACAATAAGGCGTAGAGTAATGTCCGGGTGTTTAGGTTAAATTCAAGGCTGGTTTGTCGTTGCTAGATGTGGGTGTGTGTGAAAGAGGTTAACGCTGTCGAGGTGTGTGTCTAACAAACCTCGTCTGTGAGAAAGTGGCCTAGCTAGCAATGCTAAATGAAGACACTATACAGGAGTGACTAGCTAGCTCTTTTTTGCGTTAAACGTCTCTTTCAGAACTATCTTGCTAAGATTCTTCTTCTTTTTTTAAATAATAAAATTATCCTATAGGTTTAACTAGTCGTTGAGTTTAGTTAGTTAGTTTAGATTAGTTAGAATGAGGTGATGGATATGATGGCTAATGTTATTCCGGCCTAGACTTGATTGGTGCCTGAGATTTGAAGCTGTAATAAATCATGTCATAAATCTTGTTAATGTTGCATATTTTTGTAAAATGGACCAGGTTTCCAGCTTTGTTTTGAAAGCTGGAGATTCTGGAGATCTCAGGATTATCAAGAAGTTGTGCTTCATGTTAGTAAAGAGAACACAACCCCTATAGAACAGTCCTGCTCTTTTACTTTTACATATCTTTTGTATTCAGTTCCGAATCTCACAGGCAAATCTTCACTGGCTTTAATTTTATTACACACAACCCCGTAAGTTCTCATTGCTTTGAATGTTTTTCCTCATTAAAAGATTTTTAATTTTTTATTTTGAGATAGCTGTAAACAAACCAAACTCAAACCAGACTTGGGGTCGGTCACAGGCAAAGTTTTTTTTCAAAGAAACACGCTTTCCTGTGTCAAAGGTCAAACAGAAGCATGTGACCCAGAGATTTAATCGTTAATTGTTACCGTCACCATCGGTTGATGAGAGTGATCAGGAAAACCCTGTCTGATAAGTTGACGAAGGTTGAGCAGTCGTCGCTGATGGAAGCCTCAAAGCAGAGACTTTAACAGGATTCGAGCTACGTGGAGGAATCGCTGCCGGAACGATGGGCTCTCAAGCACTACAGATTTTGCGCCAGGGTGTATGGGCGTCACTGACCGGAGGCTGGTACGTCGACCCCCATCAGAGCACGTTCTCCAACTGCTTCCACCTCTACCTCTGGATATTCCTTCTGGCCTTCCCCTTTCTTCTGTACATGGTAAGTTGGTGGTAAGATCAGGAAGTTGGTTTATCTCTCAGTGGTTCTCAGTCACTGTTTTCTTTTTGATGAATTTTATCTGTGACTGATTTTGATTTAATCAGTATCATCGATCCTTAGTGGAAAATTTTCCCCCAAGAAAAAAGAACAACACGCTGACAAGCCGTAGTGTGAATGTACCATGCATTGGCTTTCACAATGATATTACACTACTAATACAATGCAGAGACAAAATCATTTCAGTTATACATCTCAATTTATTTGTATGAAGAAAATTCTTTTTAAATTTCTTTTTACATTTTTATTGGTTTGTATTTTTGAGGTAAAATGTTGCAGTTCCTTTATAATCCTACAAGTAGTGCAGTCTAAACTATTCATACATTGGCAGGCAGAACAACATTTGTGGGAGTGCCAAATTATTTGCTAAGTTTGCTCAGAATTGTAACACAATCTGGAGGGAAAAGAAGAAAAAAAACAGGATGCTTACAAAATCGTGATACTAACAGAATCACAAATACAGCCTCCAGAGATATTGTATCAGCTGGTGAGCTTGATAATGGATGATGAGCGTGTGACAATGCTGCAGAATTAATGGAATCACACGACTCCTATAGACCCGTATGGACCCGTGCACTTATCTACTCACAATAGGCAGCAATTTCTTACGGATAATATTCAAATTCAAATTTTATTTGAATTTTACAATATTACACACAGTCAGGATATTTATGAAGTATTTAGTAATAATTGAGGTTTTATTTATTTTTGGGGGGGGGTGCTCAATAAATATTTGCAGTCATTTAAATTTGATTTGTGCAGTTATTTGCTGTTAGCATAGAAAAATCAGCCTGTTTAATAATTATACAAGACTGTGTGTGTCATGGTGTTCCTTAATGTAAATGGGAACTGATTGATTGCATAATTTCTAGGATAGAAGTAGGGTAATTTGGGCTGCTAAAATTTTGTATTTATCTTTTTTTTTTTTTTTTTAAAGTAGTGTTATGTGTTCATATGAATCAGTTTGTCACTGATTTTACCATTTTTAAAAATAAATAAATATTGTCAAACATCCTCTTAATGAGATATTTTGTGCTTTTAGTTTAGGTAAATATATTTGAATAGAAAGTGGTGCATTTAATAGTTACATGTCGTATCGCAATATTATCAAAATAATCTCTTTTTTTTTGTAACTAGATCGTTTGGCCTTAATATGAATAAATAATCAATTAATTTGCTTGAATTTTCTTATGCCAATCTCAAACACATTCTTTATTATTATAAGTCTGTCAGAACAAAAAACATGACATATTGTTCACCTACTGACTTTCTCCTTCAGGACTAATTTAACAATCATAACATCTTTTTTGCATCATGCCATTTTAAACGACACTATCAGTATGTCTGGTTTTGCATTTTTAACTCATTTGTTCTTGCTGTCAATCAAAGTTCCCTCTGTGGCGATATGCAATTTCTTTTGTGGTGTTGCAGGTGTGCATGGAATGAAGAGAGCGCTTGCATTTTCACGTATTCACGCTGATAAACGTTGTAAATTCATATTAAAGTTCACAAGAACTTAGTGTGAAATGATACTAAAGCCCTTGTCCACATTCTGCTTGACTCTTCTGTTTGGCTTTCTGGTATTTAAACAAGTAGTCTGCATGTTGCAAGTGAAATCACTCAGTCTGGTTTTTGTGGGTTTTGTTATGTTTTGTTTTTAGTCTGTCTTGTTTCTTGTTTTGGACACAGCGCTATTTAGTGGTGTAGCAGGAGCAATGCTGGTTCCCCAAACAGCTTCAGCATTATAACACATTATATCCAGGAACAGAGGCATTATGTACATTATAACACATTTCTGTCGTACTGTCATAAACTCTGACCTGGTAATTATCAATAATTGAATATGATCCTAATCAAAATAATCGTACATCACCCCGTAAATGGATTTTGGCTAGTCTCAGTTTCCAGTGCTCCACCCACATCTAACTCGTTCACTTTTATCTTCAGAATCTTGAAGGTCGCATTAATTTTAGATTTATTAACTTGGGTATCTATGGGCAATAAATTGTGCCTTAAAACTTATAGCAACAAACAGTGGTTCTTTTAAGTAAGGCTTACAATCTCTTGCAAAAGTATTTATACACCTTGAACTTTCACATTTTGTCAGGTTACAACTACAAAGATAAATGTATTTTATTGGGATTTTATGTAATGGACCAACACAAAGTGGGACGTAATTGTGAAGTGGATGGAAAATTATAAATAGTTTCCAAAATTTTTTGCAAATAAAAATCTGGAAAGTCTGTCATGCTTTTGGATTCAGCCACTTTCACTCTGATGCTCCTAATTAAAGTCCAGTGAGATCAGAATTTAACTTTTTGGACTAAATGCAACTAACACTGCACATCTGCACATGGTGAAAGTATCGTGTGTTTGGGATGTTTTTCTTCAACAGGGACACTGTTCAGAGTTGATGGGAAGTTGAATGAAGCTAAATACAATGCAATCTAGGAAGAAAACCTGTTAGAGTCTGCAAAAAACTTGAAACCGGGATGGAGGTTCATAATAGTTACATTATTATAATCCAGCAGGACAACGACCCTAAACATGCAGCCAGAGCTACGCTCGATGGGTTTAGATTTAAGCATATTCGTGTGTTAGATTGACTCAGTCAAAGTCCAGACCTACACTGTATAATTTTGGATCACAACACGCACGAAATCGAATGTCATATACTGAACGGTATGGTATACACACCATCCCGTTCCAGCTGGAAAACGAAATTTGTTGGAACCGTCAGCTTTTTCAGTCAGAGAATAGTAATATCGAGCACACCGTCTACAGGATTCTAGAGGAACTGCAACATTTTAACACTTCAAATACAAACAATCAAATCAAATTTTATAAAATATAAACCAGACCAAATACAAATTTCCTTGTAAAATTTGTTTTAGACCAGGGGTAGGGAAATTAGTTTTTTTTTTTTTTTTTTTGCAGCATCAGTTAAACAGCCTCACCTTGTGACAGTGTTATTCTTAGCCAGATTCAGTGAATAAAGACACATGCCACAGAAAGCTGAAGGTCTGACTCATGAGGATGTTTTGGCAGACGTGTCCAGGCGAGTTGTGTGGAATGCTAATTACCAAATTAACTTCAGGGTTTTGCGCTTGTAAAACTAATAGAGGACGATGTATCTGTGCTTTTTTCCCCCCTTGTTTTGTTTATTCAAGAAAAACACAGCGTGTACCTCCTTTACAGACATTAAAAACATTGGGCTTTGGGTCTTGGTTGCATCTTTAAACAGCTTTTTAAACCATTGTCTATAAAAATTAAAGACTGTGTCTGTGTATTGGTCAGAATTCACTCTTTCAGTTATATCTTTGTTTCATGCGTTGGAGGACCAGAAATCAGTCTTGGAAAAAATTTTTCTTGAGGTGGCTACACGCGTCACTAAACCAAAAGGGACAATGAAACGCCATAGTTTACAGTGTATACACAGAGTATGTGGAAGGCACAGAAACGACAGCAATGCATTTACAAATTTCCACAATCCTCACTAAACATGGATGTACACTATGAATACTGAATCTTACACCATGAATTAAATCAAAATGTTGAGCAGTTGTGTGCTCGAAACTCAAGAAAAATCCACATATCAGATGCTTATCAGCTTTTAGCTTTAACCTTCTAACTATTTCTACAAACTCTTCAACCGTCAATGACCGGTATTAACTCTAGTCTGCTATATATGGTGCTGTCTCTGTTCTAGAACATCAGTATTTTTTCATTGATTATTATAATTTTGGAAAGTTATCTAAATAACTTATAAATGCATTTTCATCAAGAAGCTGTGAAGATTGTAATGGGTGTGTGCAATCATATATAACGTATGCAAAGTTTGCCCATTTTTCTGCTGTCTAAACAAGTTACCAGTCGATAAACGACTTATAATTAATGGTAACCAGGTGCACATTTCCTCCTTGGTTTTAGTTGCACAATTCCAAATTTATTGTGACAGCTCACCACAATATCAACATTGACCTCCACATATCAATTAAATTTTTTTATTTAAAGTTTAAATTGTTATTATTTAAAATGGGTAAAATCATAATTAATTGCATGCATAGCATTGATTCGCTCACCGATTTATTTATTTTTTATTTATTTATTTTTTTTTTTTACAATTTTTAATCGGCTAAACTTTTCACAGCAGTTACTCAATTTATGATATGAGATTCAGTTATATCTGTATATCGCAATTCTTAAATCTAATCTTACAAAAAAAAATTATACTGTGTGAATTTTTGAGATGGACTGTATTTGACCACAGACAGTAACAATTTTTTTTATGGACTCTATGAGTAAGTTTCCCCCCATGTGTACTCATATACACATGCATTTTTCTTTTCTTTTTTTATGCTCTGCAGTGCTGTCTATCTGCTGTTCATTTCTAACCCTGCTAACCTCGGTACATCCTCAGAGTCACTGTGCTCTGTGAAATA
The DNA here is from genome assembly GCA_011419295.1 of Clarias macrocephalus. Lineage (NCBI taxonomy): Eukaryota > Metazoa > Chordata > Actinopteri > Siluriformes > Clariidae > Clarias > Clarias macrocephalus. Next base: position 30,829 of record JAAGKR010000027.1, on the reverse strand, counting down.
CCAGTAATACTTCTGGCATGAATCATTAAGGAATCACGGAATCAAAGTCTGTGCAAAAACACTATTGTGTAATCGCTTCTCCTCTCTCTATGAAAACATTTGACACCAGAACTATTTCTTCAATATCTACACGAGTTTTATATAGATTGATACAGAATGTAACACTGTGCAATGCACTGATCACTTTATGATAGTGTAAACATTTCATAGTTTAAAGTCGAAACTAAGATGCATATAAGGTTGCATATGCTGTATATAAGGTTGATGTTACATACTTAGGCCTACACTGAGAAAGTGGAACAGTGCTAGAATGTAAAATATGTTCAACACAACAGTTCATCATTCACGGTACTTGATTTTTTATTATTATTATTTTTTGAAACACTTAAGAAACGAAAGAAATACACCAGAAATATCCAGATAAACTAATCATTAAATATCATGAGAATTAAAGGTTTACACTTTGCAAGCAAAATGGGTGGAGTCATCAAGTACTAGACTAAAATACATTTATAAATAACTGTAATGAAAATTTTCTGTTAGATTTAAACTTTAGTCAGATGTTGTATCTCCTTTTTAGGTTGTGGTTTTCCTGCGTGGTATTATAATCTGAAAAGTTTATCAGATTTATAAAAAAAAAATTTTTATCAATTCTTTATAGACTCCTAAGTTGCAGCAGTGCTAATTTATTAATTCGAATTGTTCCACTGTTTTCATATATATATATATATTTTTTCCATCTATTCTCTAGGCGTTGCCACCCACTGTATTAGTAGCGGGGGCGTACTGCGCCGTGGTGGCCGTCTTCTTCACTGCTATAAAAGTGGTTAACTTTCGCCTGCATGCGATGTTTGATCTGGGAGAGATTGTGGAGAAGAGGCAGGCCTCGCTGACCACAGACCCTCAGAGAGTGGAGGAAGGTGAAGACGGCTCTGGAGCTCACGATAGCAGCCAACACAGGTACACGGAGACACTGACCTGCGATTAAATTTCTATCCTTAACGGTCAGAAGGTTGATTAATTTTCTATTCCAGCAGCTCTGACAGCCATGTCAGGTGCAATGTATTTATTCTAATGTTTTATTGTTTTGTTTAGACAAATCTTATATTACAAATCTAGTCTTGGCTGAGGTATACTGCCTGGCAAAAAAAAGTTGCACGTTCCATAGAAGGAAAAAGTCCATAGATGTGATAACTTTCGATCATTTAGTACATTGAGGTCATCAGCTGACTTCATTACATTGCTGAGACTAAACCTGACCAACTGAAGCAACCCCATATAATTTTTTTTACTTACATTTACTAATAAGTACTTATTTTCAGTACTTTGATGAAGACCAATAATTTGACCCTTCAGAAGTGGTGACTCTCTCTCTCTCTCTCTCTCTCTCTCTCTCTCTCTCTCTCTCTCTCTTTTTATTTTCGGCTGGGCAGTGTAGTACTAAAATAGTATAGGTTATTTAGCAGAATCTGACATGGTTAATGGCTTCCTGGCAGTTTTTATTCTTAATAGAGCCTCATTAGGTCTTTAGTCTTTGGGGGTTTTGGTTATTGATGATGCTAAGCAGTTCTGCTGGTGTGTGTGTGTGTGTGTGTGCGTGTGTGCATGCTCTTCAGGGGCAGTGGCGTTGGCGTGGAGATGACCGTGTTTAGAAAGGTGAACTCAACCCCTCCAGTCCGCTGCAGCTCCCAGCATTCCCTGTTTGGACTGAACCAGGTGTCGGTGAGGAGGATTATTAGCATTTCATGCCAATAAAATCCTGCTTAGCATTCAAAGTTTAAGATACATTTATACAGAGTGGTGTTTTTTTGTGTGTGTTTCTCAAATACGCAAGAATGACCACAGAAAATGGTTACAGCAATAAATCAACCAGTTAAACAAACAAATTGTAAAATGATAAAACATGGTCACACTAGAAAAGCAAAGGTTTTCATTTTTATTCCTCATTTTTTCATTTTTATTTCATTTCAAATTTTCCCTTCTAACACAATTAGTGTTCCATGTCTTCCACAATTAGTAGAGCCTTTTGCAAATTCTCTCTCTGTAGTTCAGTAAAGCAGTAGATTTTTTTCTTTGATGTTTCATCTTTTTCTTTTTAATATCTGAACAAAAAGCAAAACAACGATTAGCCAAGAGAGAACGCAGAGTCTCAGAGTCAGGTGTATTTTTTGCACAGAATGGCGATTGTGGAATTTGACTCTGATTAGTTATGTTGTACTCGCGTTCCTTGTGACCAATTTCATTGTTTGTGTGTGAAGCAAGAAGTTTTATAACAACTAAAGCCCTTTGGTAATGTACTTGTATGCACCTCAATTTTGATTTAAGATGGACATAAACACCTGAACTTTCCCTTTAAAAACAATGCTGTTAATGTGGGAAGAGTATTAAATGTGTTTTAATACTTAAACTTTACAAAGTAACTTTTTTTTTTCCTCTCCCAGGAATTTTTACCCCAGCTTGAGGACCCTGGAGGTTCTAAGGGTATGTAGGTTTCCCATACTTATTCCCAAAGGCTGCTATACTGCCGGCATAATTAGATTTTCTTCTTATAGGCGTGTGCTGCATAATAGCCTTGAAATAGTCTTGAAAGCCTGGAAATTTAAAAGAATACATGCACATCTCCCAGACAGAATGTGAAACAGATTTAATTTCATGCGTCTCCGCTTTTTCCAGACCTCAAAGAGCTGATGCAAGATCAGAATGGTAACGGTCTGACCTCTGCACACAGAGAGGTTCTTCGCCACAACTCTCAGGATGCAATCAGTAAGACCTAAACCGTTGTTACTGTACAGTTAGCAATCATCAATGTGTTGCCCTTATACAGTGTCACTTAATGTACACCCACATTTTAAGCATTTAACCATAAGAATAACAGGGCTGTTGTTTATATGGTCAGGTTACTCAGTTAGAAGTAATCCGTGCTGAGCAAAGTGTTGATTATTTGACTCAACAGGAGCCAGTGGTGTGGTGCAATCCTGTCTTGCTGCAGCCATTGCTGGAGATTTTCCAAATCTCATGGGAGTGGGCGGAGTGAGGTCATCAGGCTTTGGGAGCCTGCCCCTGGCAGACTGCCCCTCCATTCCCCCCTCACCATCCAGCCAAGAGGATGGAGAAGAAAAGGATTCGACAGTTGTCTGCAGTAGCGTGCTGGAGCAGCACGCACAGCGAAGGCCAGAGGATCTTCCTATGAGTGGCTATTCTCCACTCGGACCTTCGGCGGAGTCTGAAAGCTTGGGTGATGCCCCTCTCAGCCCTCTTATCAAGAGCAGCTTGAGTGAAGAACTGAGTGAGAACCTGCTTGGCCTTGGTCTTGACCCAGTGAGCTTTGGACCAGGAGCAAAGCAACCATGCGGCCACAGTGGCGTGGCACTGACAGCTGGATCGACAGACAGCTGTGTGGCCACAGACAGAGAGACTTTGAGCACGGTCAGCAGCTACCGCAGTGAGAAGACGGACTCTACACAGCTTGAAAGCCCGTCACTGGGCCAGCAGCACCAGTCCATTCCTGTGCCCTCCTCTGCGGTTCTGGTTAAGGGTTCTTGCCAGCAGCCAGATGACCCTGCATTCCTGGGAGGCAGCGACACAGATGATCTCTCGGATAGCGAACTACTACGATCTCCCTCCAGAGAGCTTCACCCTGGTCAGGGCCTGGATCGTACTCTGGTGGAGGGCGAGGATGCTCCAGCGCAGCTCCCATCCCTGCAAGATTCATCCCCTTCTAGCAGCAGCGGCCCTTCGGAGGCCTGTGATCAGGCTCGGGCCATACCCATGCCACCCGTGCCCCCTCCACGCCAGGCTGGCTCTGTCCCATCAGGTCTGGTGTGCTCGGAACCCGCCCTGGCTGTCACTTCTGCACCTTACCTGCTGGTTGAGCCCTCCCTACAAGTCCAGCAGCAGCAAGTTGTGCGGCCCAAAGACTTGAAACTCCTGCGTGCCGGTGGTAGCGTGGCCCAGCGTCCCGGGCGTAGGAAAGCCCCACGGAAACGTGGCGCTGCTGGCAGCAGCAGTTTTGACTGCGGCTCGTATCGACGCCGTCATCACGGACGCAGCCAGTGCAGGGACTACGTGCCCGTGCGCAGCAGACTAGGCGCCAAAGCTTACAGCGAAAGTCTTTTCGAGGACTCCAGTGATGAGGACGATGGCAGCGATGCCAGCGCTGCTTCAAGCCTGGGCTCACAAAGGCACTTCAGTTCAGACGACGAGGATGAGGATGACTCTAGTTCGTCTACCTCCTGCTACTCTCCAGATCCTGGAATCACAACCTCTCAACCTGTCCCTGTTCCTCAGCTACCCGTTCCCAATGAGGACAATGATCTAGCTACAGTGGGACCCTCGCACGTTCGTAGTGCGCAGCGCTCAGCCAGCACAGCTAGTGCTAAGACTCACGCCAGGGTGCTCAGCATGGATGGTGCTGGTGGAGGCCATACCAGCACAGGAACTCTGGCTTCTACTATTTCACCATTAGCTGCTTCTTCCACTTCTGCTCCACGACCCCTTACCATGTCAAAGTCTGACCTGGAGGCTCGCACTGGACACTCGGAGGTTTTTCCCAGGGCTCACAGGCTCGACTCTCTAGGAGGCTCATGGGCTGGAAACCAAACCGGATGGAGAGCAGGAGAACTGCTAGAAGAAGGTGCTGTGGGAGGAGGTAGGCAGCGAACACACTCCTCATATTTTCTGTTTCTATGCATATTCTTGGATTATTTTATTTTATTTATTTTTTTGTGTGTATTTGTCCTTGTAAATACCCCAATTGTTCTTTTTCGTGTGTATCATCATTCCTGAGCCTGTTTTGTTACTTTTAAATTCTTCCTTCAGCTGCCTGTAATCATCTCCCCTAAAGTAGTTTTGCAGTTTAATCTAGCCTTGATGCAAGCCTGTGTCTTCACCTATTCCTAAACTAAATGCGTCTCCTGCAGCACTGGCCTCTGAGGAAGGAAATAAACGGGACTCTGTAACCAGTGTCAAGAGGACGCAGGCCATTCGCAGAAGACATAATGCAGGCAGTAACCCCACTCCACCCCCCTCCACCATGGGCTCCCCACCCAGCCTTCAAGATCTTCAACGCGCGCGTGCCTCGTCCCATTCCCGCGCACGTGCTCTCCCCACAGCCCTACAGTTTGCCTCGTCCCTGCTGCTCCCCCGAAGCGGAGTGCACGAAGCCTCCACATTCGACGACACCTCAGAGGGAGCGGTGCACTACTTTTATGATGAGAGTGGTAAAGCCAGACTTCATTGCTCTCTTGAATGAATAGGACCCGCAGATATGTTTTAATAATTGAATATTCCATCCTGCCATTATCAGTTTTTAGTATTTGTACACGTATATGTTCTCTTAAGAGCTTTCCAAAGTGTTTTTGAATGATCATTGGTGTTAGCATAGAGTTACTTGCCAATAGGTGGAAAAGGGTTGGATTGGCTTATCAGGAAATATAGGCATACTCATGCATATTTATAGATCCTTGCATTCTTTGGAGAAAAGGGCTGAGAGATATTCGTAAGGATTTTTTTTTGTCTTGAGTGTTACATACATATTAAAAAGCTAGTTATTTAATGCATTTTATTTTTAAAACCACACATTCCGGAGTTCTTTAATGCAAGAGAGCCACTTCTTCTTCTTCTTTTTTTTAAATCAGCCATTCAATATTCCTCAGGTATAAAAAGATCATACACGTTTGGACCTGCAGGAGGAGGTTATGAGGACCCAGTGCAGTAAGTCTTAACCAAACAGCCGTTTCTCACCTGCTCAGACTTTACCTTGTGGTCAGCTGGTTCAGAGTTGAAGCTTGTGTGTGTGCGCGTTTGTGTTTTCCAGGGAGCGTGAGAGGCAGTCCCAGTCCTCCAGCTTTACCTCCACTGATGTGCAGGATGTGCCGGCGCCTGCATTATCAATGCTGCAGCCTAGACCTGTGGTCCTCCAGGGCATGCAGGTGCGCAGAGTGCCCTTGGAGATGCCTGAGGTGAGCCACAACCGCTTGACGTTCTCTTGCAAGCACGTTAATAATTCGGGTTATGGAGGGATTTTTTAATTAATTTATTTATTTTAAATCAATCGTCGTCCTTGTTTTTTCATAGTTCGACCTGGATCACGAGTCCCTACAGGAATCTCAGGAAAACACGTTGATGATTGAGGAGAAGGCCAAGCCGAAACAATACTACAAGTTCTGGGTGCTGCCGGGAAAGTGGCTGAGAGTACGGTATGACCGTCTGGCCCTACTGGCGTTACTGGACAGGTCAGTTACACCTATTTCTCGAATTTTTTTTTTTTTATAATCATTCCATTTATAGTAATACGTCTAAAAGTGCTTCCATGCATACATAGAAATCACATTCATACAAGGTGGTGTGTTTTAATTTTTACATTTTCCAATAGCATGTCCTGAAGTGTTTTATTAATCTTGTACCTCAGCAAAGTCATACAGTGGAACCTTGGATTTCGAGCATAATTCGTTCAGGAAGCGGACTTGTATATCAAAATACAAATACAAAGTAAATTTTTCCATAAGAAATAATGGAAACTCTAATTATTTGTTCCACAGCCCAAAAAAAAAAAAAGTAAAAATAATGAATACAAAATATAAAGTACAAATTATACAAATTAACCTGCACTTTTAGCTTAAAAAAAAAAAAAAGTAAAAATAAATCCCGACAGATAAGCAAGACCCTTTCCTCTCCCTCTTCTCATCTTACACAGTAACCCTTTCTCCTCTTTTATTTGAGTTTCACACACGTGCCCACACACTAACATAAACACTATTTTATCGGGAAAATAAACAAGAAATCTCTCTAATGACAATTGAGTGAGCGCATACTAATGGTATCACTGCTGTAAAGTAAAAATAAAAAAAATAACCTGCACTTTACCTTTGGAAAGAATCGCGACAGAGTAGTGTTTCTGTCAGAGTGTCTGTGTGAAGGCGAGAGGAGGAGGGAGGGGTGTGTGTGAAGGGGCACAGTGTCCAATGTCGCGCGTGCATACAAAGTGCAGGCTGATGCAGAGAGAGAAAATGGAGTTTTAACCTCTTTAATGAGACTTGCTTTTGCTTTACACTTGCGTGCACACACATGTTATAATAAACAGTACATGCATACAAACACAAAATAAAATGTTTTCTGCGCACACACATGGTCAGTGTTATAGTAAACAGTACACCCAAGCACAGATGTTAGTTATACCAGTGAGAGACGCGCACCAAGACCGAGCAGGGGAGACGATTACCCACAATTCTGCTGCGCAAGAGAGAGAAAAACCATTGGCTCAGTTGTGATCACAGCGTCAAAACAAGAAGCGCATGCGTGCTTCATGAAACTTGGTATTCGTAAACCAAGACTTGCTCGTTTTTCAAGTCAAAATGTATATAAAAAAAAAATCTTTGCTCGCATACAATGCCGTTTAAAAAAAAAAAAAAAAAATTACATGAATGATTGCATTATTGTTAGGCTTGTGTTATAAATTAAAAATATATTTTTTTAGGGGAAAGTGTTTCTTTAAGTTAACTATGGCTTGCTGCGCTACAGGAATCGACGAGTTGGCGAGAATGTGTTTGCGGTAGTATTGGCCAGTCTGGTGGCCTTTCTTGGCTTCTTGCTGCTGCTGCACGGCTTCTTCAGGGACATTTGGGTCTTCCAGTTCTGCCTTGTCATCGCAAGCTGCCAGTACTCCTTATTGAAGGTGCGTGTAGTCACAACAAAGCACATTCAAATACACTTTGCAAGTGTCAACTTTTATAGTTCGTATATCAGTATTTATTCATTAGACTTTGTTTCTTTGTGTCTTTTTAAAGAGCGTGCAGCCTGACGCAGCCTCCCCAATGCACGTGAGTACACACTTCCTCTCCAAATGCATTTTGTTTACTTCCTCAGAGAGATCTTTGAGCTACATGTGAGAAGATCGTTCTCAGTAAATGCTGTTCGATGTCTTTGCGCAGGGCCATAACTGGATCATCGTGTACAGTCGGCCGATGTATTTCTGCTTGTGCTGTATGCTGATCTGGGTCTTTGACTTTACCGGCCAATCCATCAATCTGCAGCCTTTTTCCCTCTATGGAGTTACCTTCTTCTCTGCTCAGTTCCTGCTGTGTGCCAGAGACATGCTCATAGGTTTGTCATTTCAGTCGATACACATTTCATCCTCTCTTCAGATGTCTTTGATATTTTCTACATTGTAGATCAGAACTAAAAAAATAACACATCGGAGTATGTAGTAAACATTATTTTAAATTGTTCAAAGTTTACCTTATTTGCAACACCATTTGTTTTGATAACAGCTATGTACACTACTGGCTCAGCATTTGTCCCACCCATGTCTGGACATTAAAGGGACATTACTTACCACCGGGTTACTTTTCCAGGGCCAAAACCCATTGTTTATAATTTATATAGTTTATACTTAACTTTTATTTCATGGTTTTGGTACAGTATCTTTAGTATTGGTTTACAATGTGTTATAGGAAAGATAAAACAAACCCCTTCAACACTATTATCTTTTAAATATATTTAAAATGTACAAAATATGTAATATATCAAAATATTTAATGCTGTAGTTTTCAGAATTTTATACACAGTAGTAAAGGTCAAAATTCAATCACAAGAAGAAAGATGACATTTCCTTTTTCTGTTTGTTTTCTGCAGTTTTCACCCTGTGTTTTCCAGTCATCTTCCTCTTTGGACTTCTACCTCAGGTCAACACCTTTCTCATGTGTTTGCTGGAGCAGGTTGACATGCACATGTTTGGTGGAACAGGTAAGAAATTATTACAGGCTCTCTCACACCCACGCATAGACCGTAATCTTTTTAGTCCACTTTCTAATTGGTCTTTGTGTTTTAGCTACTACAAGCCCCCTGTCCTCACTCTACAGTCTGTTACGCAGTGTCTTAGTAGCAGCTCTGGTTTATGGCTTTTGTCTTGGTGCTATTAATGTAAGTAGGCTATATTACGCTACAATGAGACCTATAAAAGCTGATTTTATCATGTCATGATGCATATTTTTTATTTATTTATTTAAAATTTGATTACATGTAGGCCCCATGGGGTGCGACTCATGTTCCAGTGCTCTTCTCTGTATTCTGTGGCCTCCTCCTTGCCTCATCATATCACTTAAGCAGGCAAAGCAGTGATCCCACCGTCCTCTGGTCAGTAGAAACCTGAAGATCATGTGAATGAACGTACCACTTTCAATTGCACATCCACAAACTGTTTCTTTTGTTATTGATCATAATAATAATATTTTAAAGTTGGGGTATTTTTAAAATTGCAAAAAAAAAAAAAGATTTATGTAAACAAAATTGGAATCTGCTGCCTGCAGCACAAAAAAAATTTCAGGAAGTCACGTTCACCTCTTTGCCACATTACCATCCCTTTTAATTAAAATGTATCATTTGGCAACTGAGGATTGATAAGGAAGTAATTATTTGCGATTATATGCATGGTGTAAACACCGGAGCGGTCTTACCCGGTCTGGTCTGATCAAAATGAGTGGGGTGGTGTACACCTTAAATAATCCATTTAGCAGGTAAATATTAGACATGTAAACAGTTGGTCTGATCATTTCTCTTTTGTCAAAGTTACTATATTCTTTTCTGCTCTGTGTCCCACATCGGGGTTATGTTAGGTGAACTGACAATTTTCCTGGGAGGAATTTTTCCCTCAGTTTCTGATCACTTAACTCCATGAGAACCATTCTCTCTCATCTGTGTTTACTTTCACTCACCGGGTATCTGGCTGAGGAAGGAGTGCTGATTGGCTCCCCTTTTCATACACCGAAAAGCATCTAACCAATCATAGAGGAAACTGAATTCTTTGAACCAATCAAAGTGGGATTTCTCACAAATGATGGAAAGCCAAACCTAACCTCAAACCTCCTTTCTGGAGGAAAAAGTTTTTCTGCTTCTTTAGTTACACTGTCAACACTTTCCACATGTCAAAAATGTTCTATCCTGAGTAAACTGTTGGAGCTTGTAAATGCACACCTTATCAGATCAGCATACATGTAATTAATAATTAAGTTGGATTGTCCAATGGGAAAGGTTTCAGTCAGATTGAAGAAATATCATCTGTGTAAATGTTGCTATTGTTGCAGTTTTGCAATTGGGTTTTTTTTTTTTCTTTCTTTTTGCCCATTCTTGCTTAATGCAAGACTTTAGCTGTTCAGCACGCTTTGGTCAGCGTTGTCTGACTCTCATTTTCATGGTGCGCCACAGATTTTGAATAGATCTGCACTGCCATCAGGCAAGACAAGAACATGCCATCTGTGTCTTCGTGGCCATGCTGTTGTTGCACGTGCAGAACGAGACCTGCTATTGTCCTTTTGTAATAAGCGTGCACTTTTCAGGGTAAGATATCGCCTTGATGGCAGCATTAGTATCTTTAAAATCCCAATATACACCTTCACATTAATGGTATTTTGAAATATGTGGAAGTCACACATGCTGTGCGCACCGATACCAGGCTGCATTGTCTGTTTCAACACTGGCCCGTTTTGTTCAGAGAACTGGCTGAAATGTATGCTCATCTGACCCCAGTGCATATTTCCCTTGTCCTTTAGTCCATTTGAAATGAGCTCAGGCCCAGAGAGCTTATGGTATTTCTCCATAGACTTGATGATGTATGGCTTTCTCCTTGTGTAATAGTGTTTCAGATTGCATTTCATGATGAAGCAGCTCACCGTGTTAAGTAACAAAAGTTTTTTAAACTACTCCAAAACCCAGGTGATTTACATTTATTTCATAAGCTTGAAGGTTCCTTATATATATTTGAGGGCATGAATGCCGCACACAAACATTCAACAACGGTTTTCAGTCTTGCTTTACACAGACTAAGATTCCTCAGGGTTATCTGAATCTTTTCACGATATTGTATTTTGTAGATGGTGAAAGACATAAATTCTTTGCACTCTTTGAACGGATTCATTTACAAATAGATTTGGCATATAAAGGGGTGAACACTGACCGTGTTATGGTTCAAAATATTGTACAAACCTATTGCGTCTGTTACAAATCATGCTGCAGGCATCAAATTTAATAAATACAATTGCTTTAATAAATACAATCAAGTCATTTCCTTGTACCTTTGTCAGTTAAAAACACGATTACAAATTTACAGATTGTAATGCATATTTTTATTGCCTTATAGAAAATATCTCATCTTTTCAGAAATTGTGTTTTGTAAGTGTTTGTGTTAAGGTTGATATTAACAACTTTTTTTTTTTGCCCTGCGATGTGGTAGGTCTTTTGTCCGTTCCAAATTCTTTCCAGAGCTGGAAAGCAGGACTCCTGAGGAGCCACCTCTGGAGATCAAGGATCCACTGCCAGAGAAACTGCGCAACTCTGTGGTATGCAGAACATTTAATACCTTCACTTTTACTACTGCAGAGAAAAAGAAATTGTCCAATATTTGTGAAAAGTTGTTTTCTTATTCTCAAACCGCCTCTCTCTCTCTCTCTCTCTCTCTCTCTCTCTCTCTATGTTGCAGAAGGAGATTTTGCACTCGGACCTGGTCATGTGTCCCCTCATGGCCATTATCAGCTTTGCCATCAGTGCCAGTACAGTCTTTATTGCTCTGCAGGTTAGGGCATTTCCTTGCACTGGACATATGTGGATTCATGTTTTTAAATTATTATTGTGTAGATAATAAATGCATACGGTTGGATTTTATTTATTTTACTAATTGATGATATTAATATGGTTAATATGAAAAGGTTGTAACTTATGTAACTGTGCTGTATTATTGCTGAGTCATAATTTAATATTTTAGATTTGTTTAAGATCTATGTAGAAGTCCATCATTTGTACTGACAGATTTATCACTACTGTTTATACAAATATGCCCAGTGGCTGGTCTCTGGAGCGTCTTCATTTCTCTCTTTCTTTCTCTTTCAGCCCGCTCTCAGTTTTGTTCTGTATATTCTGGCCGGCGTAGTGGGCTTCCTAACTCACTACTTATTGCCTCAGTTTCGCAAGCAGCTGCCTTGGTTCTGCCTGGCCCACCCAGTGCTACGTTCTCGAGAGTACAGCCAGTTTGAGGTTCGGGGTGAGTATTCTTTCTCTCTCAAACACACCCACACAACACTGGCAAAAAAACAACTATATTTTCTTCTTGTCTGTTACAGATGCAGCTCAGCTCATGTGGTTTGAGAAGCTTTACGCTTGGCTCCAGTGTGTAGAGAAGTACTTTATTTACCCTGCTGTGGTGCTCAACTCCCTGACCACAGAAGCCCACACAATCAGCCTGAACCCTGACAAGCCTGGCACTTAGTACGTTCAATCTCATGCAAATACAACTCAGTTTTACAGGATATCTTCTGGACATTTCATCTATTTGAAATCAAATTCTTTTGGAAAATTAAAACTGTTAAATGTGTTATACAAATGTCTCATTCCCTCATATCATTAGGGTTCTGTTGAGCCTTATCCATGTCTCACCTGTTAAATTCTGACATGATCAAAGAGCTGAATATCAAACCAGATGAAGCGGCTGGTTTTAAATCTCTGATTCCTTTATATAACCAAATAACACATTTATTTTCCAAACTGCAGGCTAGTTCCAAACAGTGTTCATGATTTACAGAAACATCTTTGTAACTGTGAATTTGATGTATTCGGGGTATTCATACACTTCTTTTATTATTGCAATTAAATGTACAGATAGTATATACAACTACATGACCAAAATGAGCAAATCAGATGTTGCCTTTAGTTGGTTTCTCGTCTAGAAATCCTTTAGTGGCAATTGCCACCAGAAATAAAAAGACCAAGTGGACTAAAGCCATGATAAAAAAAAATATATATATATATATTCTGCAGCTCTAAGCTGTATAAACTGTCGTTGGTGTTTTAATAATGACGTTAATATATTTGAAAAGAAAGCCGTCAGCTTTTTATTTTATGCCCCAGACTTTTGTAGTGCGTATTAACAAAGTTCTCATCTGTCCAGTGGCCGAGCTCTGTTCATATCCATGGCTGGAATGAAGCTGCTTCGTTCATCTTTCTGCACACCGTCTCAACAATACGTCACACTCTGCTTCACCGTCCTCTTCTTCCAATTCGACTATCCACGCTTCTCCGAAACCTTCCTGCTCGACTATTACTTCATGTCCATCCTCTTTAGCAAGGTTTGATGTCATCCACCCTCCAATCACATACTTAATTATCATAAATGTTGTATTTAATAGCATAAGCATTTTTTTTATTGTTTGTACATAATTATTATTATTTTTTAATTTGTCACATTTTTACTGGTTTAATGTGTGTTTGTGCAGCTGTGGGACCTCCTGTATAAACTGCGCTTTGTGCTGACCTACATCGCTCCATGGCAGATTACTTGGGGCTCTGCGTTTCACGCCTTCGCCCAGCCATTTGCCGTGCCCCGTATCCTCCACAGTTTTGTTAATGCAGTTACAGATTAAGTGTTTAGTTACGGGTTAATAATTGCAACATTTTATTTTATTTTTTTTACAGATTATAAACGAACTATGTACGTGTCACTTAATCTTGGTTTGTAAATCAAACAATAGGTCTGTGTACACAAGAAATGGTGCTTGGCGTCAACATTACCATTACAAGAAGTCCTAAGCAAGTCCTATCAATGTCAAAAGCAGCCAGCATCCGTCCACCATGTGGTTTATGTTTTAAAGTTGTTTCCAGATCCTCTAAGTTTTTTTTATTAAATAATTGAAGCAAGCAACGATTAAATCGCATGTAATATGATTTATATGACATATTAAGTGGTGTCATGAGTCTGCCTTTTCCAATAATTTGTTTGCAGGTTAAAGTTATAATTTATGATTAGAATCTTTTAAAGTTCTCATGTTAAAGAAAACAATGTTATGTTACTGTGTTGATGACCGAATAGTTTTGTTGTGTTGTAGCTCATAGAAAGTTGTTTTCCTTAACGAATGTTGTGCTGTCAGACTCAGCTATGTTGTTTGTCCAGGCTCTGTTCTCTGCTCTCTTCTCCACTCCTCTCAATCCCGTGCTGGGCAGCGCTGTATTCGTCACCTCCTACACACGCCCTGTCAAGTTCTGGGAGCGAGACTACAAGTATGTGTTTACGTTGTGTCACGATCGTTTCATCAGTTATGTGTTATCCTACCACTCATCCTAATTTTGACCTTCATTATGTCCCTATGCAGCACGAAAAGGGTAGATCACTCTAACACACGTCTGGCCACTCAGCTCGATCGTAACCCTGGTAAGTGTTACTATAAAGGTTTAAGCGCAAGTATTTGTTGTATAAATTCCTTGTCATCTGTTTACTGACGTTTCGTTTTGTTTTTTCCCACCACAAAAAAAGGTGCTGATGACAACAACCTGAACTCTATCTTTTATGAGCACTTGACCCGCTCACTGCAGCATTCTCTGTGTGGAGACTTGCTGCTGGGCCGCTGGGGCACCTACAGCACGGGGGACTGCTTCATCCTGGCATCAGACTACCTCAATGCCCTTGTGCACCTCATCGAAATCGGCAATGGGCTCGTCACCTTCCAGCTCAGAGGCCTGGAGTTCAGAGGTGAGCTTCTGCGTATAGGGTGTAAGGTATCAGACACAAGGGTTTGTTCATCACTAGGATGCCGGTCATGTCATATATGACGTTAAACTTTTTCCCAAGATATCAGGGGAGTTCAGTTAAACACTACGCCGTTTTGTTCAACAACCCAAAATCATTTCCCCTGATTTGTGCACTCTTGTCACTTCGATAATTAAGTCCCATTTTCATCTGTTCCATCTCTTTGTGTGATATCAAACAGGTACATACTGTCAGCAGCGTGAAGTGGAGGCCATCACTGAAGGCGTGGAGGAGGATGAGGGCTGCTGCTGCTGTGAGCCAGGCCACCTGCCCCACATGCTGTCATTCAACGCAGCCTTCGGTCAGCGCTGGCTCGCCTGGGAGGTTGCTGCAACCAAGTATGTCCTGGAAGGCTACAGCATCAGCGACAACAACGCTGCCTCCATGCTGCAAGTGTTTGACCTGCGCAAGATTCTCATCACCTACTATGTCAAGGTATTTCTGTCACAGGAGGTTTCTCTCCACTTTTGCCAAATTCCTAAAGTGTAGTTGAAGCCCAGTGGTTAACATGTTGGACGGACATGAGTTTCAGTTCTCACTTTACGGCCTTGAGCAAAGCTCTTAACCCATAATTGCTCAGCTGTATAAGTCACTCTGGATAAGAGCATCTACCAAAATGTAATAAATGTAAATTGGTACTTTTTTTTGGTAATTATTGTAATCTGATACAGTTTTGAGCACACCCCAAATCTGAGCTAGGATGCTAATTTGCGTTTCTCTTACAGAGTATCATCTACTATGTGAGTCGCTCATCTAAGCTGGAGGAATGGCTGTCCAACGAGACGGTGCAGGAAGCTTTAAGACCCTGTCTCAGCGCTTCGTACGTTGACAGTGACCCCACATTTAACCTGAACATTGATGAAGACTACGACCACCGAGCCTCTGGCATCACCCCAGCTGCCTTCTGCATGGTCTACCTGGACTGGATCCAGTACTGTAACAGCCGCAGACAGAAGGTATTCTGCCCTTAATCAGAATACACACATAGACAAACTTTGCAGCTTTTCCACTTTTAATATCAAAATCCACAGAGCTGTTTAATTTAAGTCTGGTCGGTCAGAGGGTGCAACACAGCAGTTCTGACGGTTCATGGCTGATGGGTTTATCTTACACCAGACCTTTTAATTTCATGTAGAATTTAGCATTTTTTATTTAAATGAATAATTGAACGAGGTAAACTAGATTCAGTTTTGCAGGAGGACTGTAAAAACTGACTCGGTCCTACATGAGAACTGACTCTTTTGTGGAAAAAATAAAAGACTTCATCACCTTCACCACTGGTGGAAAATAGCTATATAAGGACCAGAGCTGCGCGATTAATCGTTATTGATTCATTCGAATTTATGGTTTATGTCGATGTTGAAAAATGAAAACTGATTTTATAGTTTCATTTTAATTTGTCTGGAGTTTTGTGGCAACTAAAGGAAGCAGCACGATTAATTTATTCCAGCACCTCAAACAGAACCACATTGTTGAATGGGAGGCGTGTGTAAGCTGCGAGCTAAACAAGACAGTGGCAGCGCCAAAACACTAGCTAAAAAAAAAAAACTGGTGAAAGTAGAAGCCGCATTTTCCCCTTGCATCCCATATGATAAGCAGGGGCCTTGATGGAAAGATATTATTGATGCTGTGGTGTGGTACATCACTAAGAATATTTTAGATTAAAATAACAAGAAAAGCTTCGCACTTTTAGTCCTAATAAGCGGTTTATATGTTTGGGTATATTGTTTTTGCTAAAAAAAAATTAATGAGTAAAAAACTACCCTGTCGTCTCTAGTGTTTTTTTTTTTTTTTGGTTTGTTTTGTTTTGTTTTTTTTTAAAGAAAATTAAGCGTTTTAAAATTGAAAATCGATTTTTGTCTCAAAAATCAGAAATTCAATCTATAGGACGCATCACCCAGCTCTAGTAAGGACACAGTGTCCTTATGTGATGCCTTAATGATTTATTACCTTCTCTCTCCCTTGCTGTTGTCTTAGCCCGTGGACAGTGAGAGAGACTCCCCTCTGGTCACGCTCTGTTTCGGACTTTGCATTCTTGGCCGCAGGGCTCTTGGCACAGCGTCCCACAGCATGTCTGCCAGGTAACACTTTAAATTTAATAGCCATGTTACTCTTTTTTTCCAATTTTTTTTTTTTTTTTTTTTGTCAAACAGCTTCCTAAAAATGATTAATTCCGCTCTGAATTTTCTTCTCTCGCAGCCTGGAGCCATTCCTCTATGGCCTCCATGCTCTATTTAAAGGCGATTTCCGGATCACGTCACCAAGGGATGAGTGGGTGTTTGCAGACATGGACCTTTTGAATCGAGTGGTGGCGCCCGGTGTGCGAATGTCCCTCAAACTGCATCAGGTAAAACCTCTCCTCTCCAATTTCTTTCAGCTGAAAATCGGGTTTCTGGGATAACCACTGTCTATTCTTAGCTCAGACAAAAATTGGCCTGTGTTTTTACTCTCTAACGCTCTATATATTATAGCCCAGAAAGAGTGTGTCTGTTATTCCCACTTGTGTGTTTAGGACCACTTTACTTCACCGGATGAGTATGAGGATCCGGCTGTGCTGTACGATGCCATCACTGCTAATGAGGAGAAGATGCTGATCTCTCATGAAGGTGACCCGGTCTGGCGGAGTGCCATCCTGGCCAACATGCCCTCACTCCTGGCACTGCGACATGTCATGGATGATGGCAGTGACG
The DNA here is from genome assembly GCA_011419295.1 of Clarias macrocephalus. Taxonomy (NCBI): domain Eukaryota; kingdom Metazoa; phylum Chordata; class Actinopteri; order Siluriformes; family Clariidae; genus Clarias; species Clarias macrocephalus. The sequence continues at coordinate 13,576 of JAAGKR010000027.1, read as the reverse complement.
AATACAAGATCATCATGCTGAACAAGCGCTTCCTCAGCTTCAGAGTCATAAAGGTACGCTCGGCACTGCAAATTCCTGAATGTCTTATCAGGTGGATTATCAGCAATTACATTTTATTTATTTTATTTTTTTTACCTTCGACCCCCAAAATCCACGTTCGTAAAGCACTAGTAAATTGTGAAAAAACACAAATATTGGATGTGGTCTATAAATGACTATTTTTCTATAGGCATTTATTTATATATATATATAATTTTATATAAATGCCTATATAAAAATACTGTACAGTACTGTACTGTTATTTCCCTTGCCGTGCTAGAATGTAAAATACCGTTGTTCCCCCTATATGTATTTGAAAAAAATGCGAACAATTATTAGTTAGGTTCTAAGGAAAAATTTGCGAATGACTGAGGCCACAAACTCTGAACCGCAACTTTGCAGAGGGTCGACTGTATTTTGTATTTCCCAGAAACAATTTAGCTCCACCCATACCTACCAAATGTTAGAAATTATCAAATGCTAATACACAGCTCTTAATTAAATCTAAAACAAGATTTATTCAGCATTATAATCAGTAAGGATTTATGGTTTGTTCTTGATTGGCAAATTGGCATTCCTCTAACAGTCTAAAGACATGCAGGTTAGGCAAATTGGCATTCCCAAATTGCTTGTTGTGTGTGAATGAGTGTGTGTGTCCTGCGATGGATTGACATCCTGTCCAGGGTCTACCCCGCCTCGTTAGGCTCCAGGCCCCTTGCGACCCTGTATACAGGATTAAGCGGTCTAGACAGACAGTGAGTGAGTAATTACACACCATCTCAGTTGATTGTGCTCTGTAGGGCAAATAAATCAAAGCTTGTATCGGAGAGCAAACATTTGTAGTATGTTAATGACCAGAGCGTTTCCCTGTGTAAATTGGCTTCAACACATTTATCATGCAGGGTTTTTGTTCTTCATTCACAGCTGTTTAAAGTCTGATTTGCTTTCAGTTGATCTGTATGTGATGTTATATAAATATCTACCATATATCTACTCTTACAGGTAAACAGAGAATGTGTACGTGGGCTCTGGGCCGGGCAGCAGCAGGAGCTGGTCTTCCTGCGAAATCGAAACCCTGAGCGCGGCAGCATCCAGAATGCCAAGCAGGCACTGCGCAACATGATCAACTCGTCCTGCGACCAGCCTATCGGATACCCCATCTACGTCTCCCCCCTCACCACCTCGTACGCTGGAGGTCACAGCCAGCTCCGGTCTGTCTGGGGCGGGCCCATAAGCCCTCACAACATCTACACCTGGTTCATCAGCAGCTGGGACAGGTTAGAAAAGATTCTTTGCATTATTTGCAATCTAAATTTACTATTGGAGTAAGAAGTTTCAGACGGCATGCGTCACTTTTAACTAGCTGGATCTTCTGTTGACTTTCCGTTCTGTATTCTCCTGCAGGCTGCAGAAGGGCTGTGGTGCAGGCTGCAACAGCGGAGGGAACATAGAAGATTCTGATTGTGGTGGTGGATCTTCGTCCATCAGTAACAATCCTGTAGTATTTCCTCCCCAGAGCACGGCGCCCACTGTGTCTCAGTCCCACCTAACCACAGTGCAGCCATCCATGGGTAAGACTACAGCGAGGATTGCGCTTTTACACACTCTCTTCTTTTACAATAATCATTTCCCTCAGAGTCACTCTTGTAGAATTAACTCACAAGCTCGTGATTTATTTACGAATAATTAAATGTATTTCCTTTTACAGGAACTGACAATCCTGTTGGACCGAGCTGGCCTGTCCATTCTCAGCCCCTCCCCTTGACCCTGCTTAGCCAATCAGAGGGCCGGATGGACGCAGGCTTGGTGAGCTCTCTCCAGCGCACTTCCTCCATCCAGGGCCTGCTGGGTCAGCACCTGTCCAGCTCGCAGCTGTCCTTCAGTACATCTGTGGCCGTGCCACCCACTGAGTGCTTCTGTCCAGGCAGCCTGCAGGACGGTGCCAACCACAGGGCCGTTCAGAGGGGCATCAGCATGGGGCTTGGTCACGGAAGTGGCCTGCACTACGACGCCATCTACAGCAAGTGGAGTTTGTCCGGCAGGAAAGGCTTTAATGGGCCAGCGGCTGTGGACGGGGACGGTGGATTGTCCCACTGCATCCGCACTCAGGTGAGGAGACAGTTGCTTAAAAGAGTCTTTGTCTTTAATTTTTTATTCAAAGATGACTCAAAATTCTACTTTTATTTTATATCTGTAATTTAAGTTTGGTTCTGTAATTTACTCTTGCTGCTGCTTTGGCTAAAACGAATTTCTTAATGTCGAAATGTTGTTTCCCAGGCTTTTCAACCTGTCCCACCTGCCCCACCCCCTGAGGTCAGCCCAGCATTGGATGCAGTGAGTGTTTCTGTGCCCACAGAGAGCACACCCCTTACATCAGATCCTCCCAGTTTACGGGAGGAGGCTACCGAACTGCCTTTACTTGAGCACCTTTGCTGAGCCTCTACATAGACTAACCTGCACAAATAGGCCTAGACCAAGTGAAGCTGGGATCTGGAGCTGGTCTCCTGCTGAATCCATGCTCATTCCAGCTGACTAAGAGAGCTGGAGCTTTCTGTTACTTGAGGTCAAGTTAAACCCTCAACAGATTTTTTTTTTGTTTGTTTGTTTGTTTCTGTGCTTTTTGCTGCAATATTATTTAAGGCATTTTTTGCTTATTATGTATGGGCGTGCACTAGGAAAAGGTGCTGCTTAGCAAAATAGCTTTCAGGTCACACCCCATGCAAGGCCAAGCTATAAAACCATGTTGTGGATCTCTCATCACTATGAGAGAAGGGGGAAAAAAAAGCCAGTGCAGTATAATCGAATTTTTTTTTTTAGTAAGTAACAGTGGGTGTGGAGATTCTTAACATAAAGTGAAGTCCTATGTGTAGCAGAGACCATTGGCTGAAAGCTGTCGCCCTGTATCCAGCACCCAAGGATTCAACAGGGTCTTCACTCGTACAAGAACCAGAAGAAATATCGTTACTGTTCTCCAGACGTGAATCTTGCTGGGCCCGCCACCCCATTCTTCCTCTCCTCACTGTTCCTGTTCTCAGAGACATCACTTAAAGCAGTTCAGTTATTAAAGGAGCGCAACATTTTAATTAATTCCCAGTGCCGGCAGATGGCAGGTATGTCTTGGTCGACGTTAATAACCCACAACCGTGTTAGCTAGTTTCAGGGAAAAAACGTCAGTACTTATTTGGACATGCATGCGCTCAGACACTTCCCGTGACTTTTGGTGCTCTTGCCTGAATAGTTTACAGTCCACTAAGGAGAGGACAAAATGGAGAACCATGAATATGAACAGTGTTCAAACCTGAAGCAAAAGGATCAACCGTACAGATCAGTTTGTACCCTCATGGTGATCGTTACTCCTCCAAATTTTTATAACAAGTCCACAGTTGTTGTCCCCCCATTTTTATTTTTTATTTTTTTCTCTTCCTGTCCAAAGCCAACCCTGTCTTACCTAATGGTCTTCAGACTTGGGATACAGCGCTGGCTCCGTCGCGTCTTACTGCTGTCGATCAGCAAGCACCCGCAGTACAGCTTTTCTTACTGTGATACTACTACTGCTATTGCATCATCCCCTCTACTACTAATGGAACTAAACAAACTACTGCTCCTTTTGACCTTTAATCACCAGCGTTTTAGTTGGAAGAACTTTGCAAAAACAAATAAAGATATACACACACAAAATAAAAACAAAAGAAAAAAAAACATATTTATTGATTGCTGTTTGAGGGTGGTGGAGGGTGTCTTTTTTTTGTTGTTGTTGTTCATTGCACCTGGTTGTCACATGCTGATGCTAACTGGAAAGGCTGGAAAGAAAATGCTACTCTGATTTTAGGGACCTTTTGAGTCTGCATTTTAGTTTGCTTTATAATTCAACTGGAGTTCGGCCCGAGGTTGGGCATGACTTTTGTGTTTGCATTGAACCCACATCCCTACTACAATACAAGAAAGTTGAGTTGGAGAACCTTATTCTTTCTCGTTTCAGTCCTGCTTTGTTCTTGTCCACTGTTCTGTACATATGTGGCTTCACGTTTGCGATTTTTAGAAATGACGGTATAGTGTGGTTCTCATCCCAGTCAGATAAAATGAGTCAGTCAATTTTACCTAATAGTATATATGTCCTTAAAAGAAAGCTGTTCGATGTTTCATTACACCTAGGTCATTGTTAAATCTATACTTTGGAAGTCATTAAAGCATTAGGGGGGTAAAAATAATAATAAAAAAAAAGAAATCACCATGCTAAATGACCTAAACGCTAATTTCAGTATTCGGCAGTCACACTCCGTATAACCCTTAAAATTTTGAGAGGCGTAAAGAAACAGTACCAGCATCTTTACACTTCAAAGAATGCTTTTTTTTTTTTATTATTGTTTTTGTGCTGACCTCCACAGCAATATGACTATTTTAAAATCCTGCACGTCTGGAATTTTCTTTTCATGTATTTCAGCACATGAAGATCACGATAAAATATTAGAGAAACACTAGACGTCAAGTTCAGTAGGTGTGCACCATTTGCATTATCTTGTCCTTCTCAGGTCTTATTTTTTCCTGTGATATCCAGCTTGGTTGGTCTGTTCTCACACATACTTACCTTTGCTCATCCAGTGACCGTTTCGTCATTTTGACTGTAACTCCTCGAGACGAGCCCCTTTCGATTTTATTTTGGCCAGTGGTCTAAATGGTTTTTTGCTATTGGCGCCATTTCCTTGTTGTTCTCTGTCTCTTTCATTTTAGTGTAATCTCTCCAAAGCTACAGGGAGTTTCCTTTTCTGATTTGGAGAAAGGCAAGCACAAGTTACTGGACAGTCCCTGGTGTCGGTAATAAAAAGGGATTGAACGAATCTCTGCCGTTAATCAACGGTATGTTTTGTATATAAATATATATATAAATATATAAATATATATTTAAAAGTATATGAATCTATTTTATTATTGGATTACTGGTTATTTTTCAAAGACACTATCTCATGGGAGCTGTTCCTAAAGCACTCTCTGACCTTTGATGCAGTTTTTGGGAAGGAAATCAATTAGTACTGCTTTTGCACACGTATTGTAAAATAGTACATCCCACTTTTTTTTTTTTAATCACCTTTTAGTTATGTATGGGGTATTTGTTTTTATTTAAAAGCTGTTATTCAATATTCAAAGTTGTACAGATTTTTTTATGTGATCTTTTGTTTTCCCTTCTATTTAAATTAAAGCTTTTTTTTTGTCATCATTTGCAGAGCAGTCTTTGAATGTTTTTTCTTTTTTTCTTTTTCTTCCTTTCGCCTCTTTTCTTTCTTGTTCAGTGTCCACTCTGGCCTTGCTGCTATTTCTGAATATTTAGGTAGCCAGAAAGATAAAGTTTAAAGAAGATTACTTTCTTTACCAAGTATTCTTTTTATACAGAAGTATGTAAGTAAGGAATAAAATATTTTTGAGCATGCTGATATAGGAAAATCATCAACGATGGAGAGTGATGCAGCCTGATGGAAGTAAAGTAAGTGTGGAATTACTACCTCACTATAAATACAATATAGTATTTAGTAACAAATGACATACTAGTGTACATGAAGTCAAGACAGGATTTTTGATTGTGCAAAATAACACAATTGTTATGATTGGTTGTACAGTTCCCACAAACCATTTCGTCCCTTCCACAAACTGGCAACTAGTTATCTGTCAATTTTCAGGGATCATTGGACGACTGCATTGGAAACAATTGGATTGTGATGATCCCAGCCGAATCCCCTCATAATTCACGGACATATAGCCTTCTTTAAATGTTTGCACAGTTCAAATGTTTTACTGCAAGCAAGATTCGCTTCACCGCACATCTTAAGCACATACTGCGCTTCAAGTGTTTTGTAAATGTCAACTGGGTTTACGCCTTCATTCACAAGAAGAGTCATCACAAGTCCTGGATTCATTTGAACACCTTCATATTTTATAGTCGCAGTTAATGTTGTGAAGAATCCATTAAACAAATGAGTTCTTTTCATCATCCACTCACCAACCCCTCTCTCTCTCTCTCACACACACACGCACACACTGCTAACAGAGCAAAAACTTTACTGTCATGTTACTGCTAAACCAGACAGTACAAATTTTATGATCCTAAAGACTTTCCCATGTCAGAAAACAAAGGTTTAGCTCTGTTCCTGGGGCTGGAGACTGCTTCTGTAAATCTTTAATAAACACACAACAGAAGGCCAAATTCTTGGCCTTTACCCAGCAGAAAACAGAAAAACTGGACTGTAGATCATTTAAACACTTAGATGAACACTAATGTTGCACCGCAAAAACTTTTACAGCTATGGTTAGGGAGCATAATGATTGATTGGAATTTGGAGCGATGAAAAAGGTCACATGGTCTGATGCGTCCAGATTGACCCTATTCCAGAGCGATGGGCGTGTCAGGGGAAGCACATGAAACGATGCACCCATCTTGTATAGTCTCCACTGTACAAGCCTCTGGTGGCAGCGTTATGATCTGGGGTTGCTTCAGTTCATCAGGTCTAGACTCAGAAATGTTATGTGGCAATAAAATGAAATCAGAAATCCTACTGAATGACCAGCTTATCACATCTATGCATTTATTTCTTCCCTGATGGTATGGGGAATATTCCAGCTCTCGGATTGTGAAAGAGTGCTTTTGGAAGAATGGGAAATCATTTTTGCACTTGCATTAAAATCAGAGCTAAATAGGGTCAGAAGGAAATATGTGTAGTTTTAAAATCGCAATTTAAACTTTTATTCTTATTATTATTAATACACATTAGCTTGCGTGGAGCACCCTACAGTATGTATGATTTGTTACTGTAGAAATAACATTACAAAAAACCACACAAACCTGAGATTTGACTTACAAACAGAATTATTGTCAATAATATCTGAATAATTAATACCTTCTGACCAATCGCCTTTAAACATTTAACAGAAATAAAATAGTTCAACAGAACACATATAAAGGCTCAGGCTGATCATTTTGATTTCTACATATTTTCTCACTCATTTCAATAATTTCCTTTTGTTGATGCTTTGTGACAATGACTATTGTTAAAATCTCTATATAAAGAAAATTAAAGTTGTAAATGTATTGAATCTAGACATTCTTATACTAATACAATATAAAAGCTACTTATATACAGTACAGACCAAAAGTTTGGACACACCTTCTCATTCAAAAGGTTGAATTTGTATTATGGCAAGAACAAAAGCAGCTAAGTAAAGAAAAACGAAATTACTTTAAGAAATGAAGGTCAGTCAGTCTGAAAAATTGGGAAAACTTTGAAAGTGTCCCCAAGTGCAGTCACAAAAACCATCAAGCGCTACAAAGAAACTGGCTCACATGTGGACCGCCCCAGGACAAGAGTCACCTCTGCTGCGGAGGATAAGTTCATCCGAGTCACCAGCCTCAGAAATCGCAGGTTAACAGCAGCTCAGATCAGAGAGCAGGTCAATGGCACACAGAGTTCTAGCAGCAGACACGTCTCTAGAACAACTGTTAAGAGGAGACTGTGTGAATCAGGCCTTCATGGTAGAAGATCTGCTAGGAAACCACTGCTAAGGACAGGCAACAAGCAGAAGAGACGCGTTTCGGCTAAAGAACACAATAAAGAACACAAGAAAGAAAACTCTTTGAATGAGAAGGTGTGTCCAAACTTTTGGTCTGTACTGTATATATAATTATAATGAACTTCCTAAAGAGTCATTTAGAATGTAATCACGGCCAGGGAGTTTCTTTGTTTCTGAGCCGTGTAATCGGAGGCCTGAAGGGAAATGGCATTTCAGTTAATGGTTATGTAAACTGTATTTGCCCGAGCTTTATTTAAATCGTTTTCATCTTATGATTATGAGCTTATGATTGTTTAAATACACTGCCAAAAATGTCCTTGGACTGAAAGTGAAGTTTTGAAAGGAATATTTAATTAGGCGGTGCTTAAATCTGATTTCCTAGTGAGTGGGTGGCACGGTTAGCACTGTCGCCTTGCACCTCCGGCGTCCGGGTGCGATTCCCGCCTCAGTGTGCATGGAGTTTGCATGTTCTCCCTGTGCTTGCTGGGTTTCGTCCGGGTACTCCGGTTTCCTCCTACAGTCCAAAGCCCTGCAGATTAGGCTAACTGGTGTTTCCAAATTGGCCTTAGTGTGTGAATGAGTGTGGGAGTGTGTGTGCCCTGCGACGGATTGGCACCTTGTCCAGGGTGTGCCCCGGCTTATGCCCTAGGTTTCCTGGGATAGGCTCCAGGCCCTGCATACAACCTGTATAAAGAAATTCAATAACAATTCTTTTTTGTTGTTGTTATTATTTAATGTCTTAAGTGTTAGGAAGGCCAGAGTTTGATTCCCAGCCAATGCTCAAATCCCAGCCACTGGATGCTGTGCCGGGTCCAATCCTGGATTAAATGGGAGGGTTGCGTCAGGAAGGGAAACCGGCGTATCCTGTACCAAAGCTGTTGTCAGATCAGATCAGATGGTCCGCTCTGGTGACCCCTCGATGAGAACCCGAAAGACTAACAATGTCTTAAATGTTAGAAGACAGAAAAACTAGAGAAAATGTGTACAGTTTACAGTGGCTAAGCAAATTCCATTTGGGAGGGAAAAATATCTAAACAAATACCTTGTAAGGTTTTCAAAGGCTTGCATTACAGAAGATACAATATTTATCATACATTTTAATAAACTCTTCATTTAAAAAAAATATCTAAACACCCCAGAACCCTTGATTCCAGCACAGGTCCGATCCAACAATCTCAGACAAATGAGCGCTTGACGAGAGAGGGAGTGTTCGCGCTCTGGTTGTAGCGCTCCTCCACACGGCCGTCCATCCTTTTGCTCTCCTGAGCCGAGCGGTGAAGCCACAGCACGAGCGCCAACAGAATCAGCAGCACTATGCCCATGGAGAGTGAGAGTAGCACCCCCTGCAGGAGGCCTGGGGAATTCTCTGAAGCTGCACAAGGAGAGAGAGAGAGGCTGCAGCAACCCTGTTCTTCCAAAACATGTTTTAATCATGATCATGGCAAAAAAATGACAAGACCACCGACAGCTGCAGTCCATTCAGAACAGGTTTTTAAATGCTTTTGTTTGATCCACTAAGGTAGAATTATCAGAATTGATTATGAAATAAACCGATTGGACAGAGAGGTCTGGCTGAAACTCACGTGTGTACACCGACAGGTTCACGTAGCAGCTTTGTGTGCCCAGTGGGTTAGTCACGGAACAGCAGTACACACCGGAATCCTGTGCAGACAGGTTTGCAATTGGTACCATGCCCATTAAATCACCTGAAAAAGGAAGACACAAGAATCTTTTTTTTTCTGCATTTTCTCCCTAATTTAGTCGTGTCCAATTCCTCCTCACCACTAGGGGGCTCCCACATTAGGGCTACTACTACCACTCTGTCAGGAGGGCCGAAGACTGTCACGTGCATCTTTTCTAACTGCTCGCTCGCTCACGCACCGCTCACACTCGCGTGAAGGATTGTTTCAAGGATGGCGCGAGGGAGCCCTGATTGGCTGTAGAGCCGCGATTAATGTGGGAGCACCAAGTACCCCTCATCCCTCCCCTCTGAGAGAGCTCGGCCAATCAGCTCTCTCTAGGCTTCCGGCTGCGAGAGGTTACAGCATCCCCCAGGATCTCCGGATGATAAGCGAGCACTTTACCACTGCGCCACTCGAACCCAGGCCCCAAGTTTTTTTTCATAAATTGGATCCGATTATGGAAATGCACTTACCTCCCATAGTGATGGGTAAAGTGATGTGATCTGGCTCCAGCTTCGTCCAGCTTATTTGTGGAGTGGGGATGCCTTCCATTACAAGGCATGTCAAGGTCACAGTGCCACCTACATCAGTGTCTCCTTCCCACATACATACAGGCAGAGATGGGGGAACTACCACACACACCACCATCCAGTTAGCCAAATATACTGTACATTTGTATGATACCTGCATGTACAATCAAGTACATAGAAACAGTATATTTTGTGTGTGTGTGTGTGTGTGTGTGTGTGTGTGTGTGTGTGTGTGTGTGTGTGTGTGTGTGTGTTTGTGTTTTTGTGTGTTTGTGTGTTTGTGTGTTTGTGTGTGAGAGAGAGTACCATGCCTTGTGCCCAAAGTCTTCTGGGATAGGCACCAACCCCTCCTGTATACAGCATAATGAACTTTACCCTCTGTCTTGTTGTGATTTTTTATTATTATTATTTTAACCTAGCCTTACCATTGTCCTTGTACGTTGCTGTATAATCTGTGAACTGGCGGCTGCACCATTACAATTTCCATTTGGGATTAATAAAGTACTCTATCTATATAGAGTAGTAGTGGTTAGCGCTGTCGCCTTGCACCGCCAGGGTCTGGGTTCGATCCCCGGCCAGACTCATGGAGCATGGAGTTTGCATGTTCTCCCCGTGCTTGGTGGGTTTCCTCCGGGTTTTCTGGTGTCCTCCCACAGACCAAAGACATGTAGGTTAGGCTAATTGGCGTTTCCAAATTGCCCGTAGTGTGTGAATGAGTGATTGTATGTGTGTGTGTGTCTGTGCCCTGCGATGGATTGGCACCCTGTCCAGGGTGTACCCCGCCTTGTGCCCTAAGTCTCCTGGGATAAGCTCCAGGCCCCCGTGACCCTGAATACAGGATTAAGCGGTATAGATGATGAGTGAGTGAGTGAGTGTATCCAGTACATTTCAGCTGCAATTCTCCTTGTAAACAGCAGAGGGAGACAAAAAATACAAATCTGTACCTTAACTCGAGCCTTTCCTAAAGTACACAGTAAAAGCAAGCATTCACTACTACAGAAGAATCTTACAAGAATATTTGACCAATCTGTTCAATTCTATTATATATGGTTTTGTAACAGATTTTTTTAAACTGCTGAATGCAGAAAAGATATCGCCGCTAGGCAGTATACTGCTTATTTAATTTATTTCTTTCATAAGCTTACTGGAACTTGCTAACTGTGTGCACACACACACAGTTGGATGTGAGTGGGTATGCATATTTTATGGTTTAACACAAAGTTAGTTAATGTGTACACTAAAAGTTTTAAAAAGGACAGAAAATTAAATTCTAACAGTATAATATAAACCAGCTGATAGTTTATTATTACCAGAGTTGTGCTAATGTTTGAAAGTCTATGTGTAATATACAAGGAGGTATCAAAAATTTTGAGACTAGTTTTGTTCAACAGATAACAGCACAAAGCTGCAGGTGCAGTCACAGGGAGAACCGAACTTCATAAGTCAGTGTGCCAAAAGACATCGTCCTGTGTATATCAGGAGGTGTTCAGCTGGTGCTATTCTGACCACGCAGGTTATCGGTCACTATAGTCTTTAGTTACTGTCAAAGAAATTTTCATTGCATGATTGCAAATGAACTCTACCTGTGCTTTACAGGAGTGTTAAACGGTTCTTACCCAAGACTCTGAGACCGAGTTCTCCGATTCCAGGATCTCCTGGTTCTGGTGGATTGCTTACCACGCAACGGTAGATGCCGGCATCAGAAACACGCGTTTCATTGAGGATGATGTCAGCGTTCCAGGGAATGTCCGAAAACTCAACCCTGCCAGTGAAGGAGGGGCTTTCGATCACCTGCCCCTGATCATACGCGATCACCTGGATTACACGTGTAAAACTAACAATCACTAACAAATGATACATGCAAAGAATGCATATTGTTGTTTTCTGTCAGGTTAAGATACAGACATTAAGATGTTCCAGATGTGAAATATATTTTAGTATATTTCATATACTGTATAGTGATGAAAAGCCCACTTTGTTTATTTTACTTTGAAGAACAAAATAAAGTTACATAATTAATCTGACTCTCTTCTAATGGATCGGACTACACAGGAGTTGCTCTGACCCAGTTGTCTGGCGATCACAATTTGGTCCTTGTCACAATAGCTATAGTTACAATATCCCATTATGACGGCTCCTGGAAGTGGGTGGGATATACAGTATTAGGCAGCAAGTGAACAAATTGTTGGAAACAGAAAAAAAAAAAGGGCAAACAAAAGGATTTAGGAGACTTTGACTGATTTTTAGTATATGTTGCTGGAAAATGGTGAATTATTTTGTTGTCTTTTTAATTGCACGAATAAGAAATCTCTTTATTATGCAAATGTAGTATGATTGATTCAGTATGCAGTGTACAGTATGCGAGTCTAATACCTGTGTGGGATTGTCTTGGTCTGAAAAAGGAGTCAGGGTCCAGATGATGCTGAGACGGATCAAAGGCCTCATGGTGAGAAATGAGCAGGGTAACGTGATCGAGTCTCCCTGCACCACCTCCACACTTGACTCCCGCACGGAGACTCGCACTGCGTCTAGACACGGTCAGGTTAATTCAGTTAATTAGCAACACTGAGCCAGCACAGGCAATTCGTCAACTTCAGGACCCAAATGTGTTTTCTAATAAATAGTTAAAATTGTATACGAGGATAAAAAGTTAGACTGCATCACAAAATTGATATAGTATTATATATGATATATACTAGTATTACCAGTATACCGTACTTTTGAAACTTAAAGTTAACTTAAACAAAAAATAAGTAAGCACTTTAAAATAATACATTTTAAAAATAAATAAATAATGATGTGCTTACTGGTTTTGGCAGGGGCATTATATGAATGATGTATATAAAAAATAAAAAATAAATCAGGGGAAATATTAAATATATAAAATAAATGTGTTTATAAATTAATATGAATTAAATCATTTATATGAAAGAAAAAAATCAGGAAATAAGAAAATTAATAACTATATGGAAAAAATTATATATGAACAACATAAAAATCAGGAATGAATTATAATTACAAAAAAGAATATTTTTTTCATATATTTATTATTTTATTTTCTTTCCTGATTTTTATTTCTTTCATATATAGTTATTTAAATTCATAGTAATTTATAAATACATTCATTTTTATATTTTTTACTTATTTTGTATTTTTTCCTGATGTTTATTTCTTTTATATGTAGTAAATATTATATTCATATGAATGAAATAATGATGTATGAAAGAAAGAAAAAAAACAGCAAAATTTTTTTTAATCTACTAAAGGAATATAAACCAGGAAAGACCATGGAAATATACAAACTTTTAACAGGTAGTGTATATAATTAATTTTAATCAAACTCAAAATATTAAATTTTAACTTACTGCTGCAAAATCATAAAACAGACAACAAGTAAACCAAAGATAAATCTGCATTATTAAGCATCATGTATATCCTGAAGTAAGATTTGCACACACTCTGGAACAAGAATCCAAAAACAGTCAAGCTTAATCTGACATTCTAATGTAGTTCAACAACATGAAAGATCATTTATGAACAAAGATGTGCATTTTTTTTCTTTCAGCAGTCATCATGCCCTGACCTTCATCCTCATGCATAGCCATGTCTAATTACAATAATGACGTGCCCCGCCTCCACCACTGTACCGTCTCCGGGCCCTTTCTTTTCACACCGTGAATATCAAGCAGTAATTACAGTTGACAGCTTAAGCTAGACGATCCGCGCTGCGTTGGAGAGAACAGAGCCCATGGGGTCATGAACATATCTCAA
>JAAGKR010000026.1:366572-413994 GCA_011419295.1 Clarias macrocephalus | reverse complement strand
TCTCTCCCCTCTATCGAAGACATTTACACCACACGCTGCATCCGCAAAGTCACCAGCATTGTGGCTGACCTGACACACCCCTCACACACACTCTTCACCCTCCTGCCATCTGGAAAAAGGTACCGAAGCATTCGGGCACTCACATCCAGTCTGAGAAACAGTTTTTATCCGCAAGCCATCCGTCTCCTAAACACAAAGGGACTGGACTGATACACACACACACACACACACACACACACACACACACACACACACACACACACACACACACACACACACACACACACACACACACACACACACACACAAATCACTCAGACAAACTAAATAACATCTGGATTGAACTGATATACACACATGCACAATCACACTGATATACATCCATCTCAATCTGCTCATACCTACCTACCTGTGCTGCTCCTCACAATTTTTTTGCACAATATTTATTGCTATTTGCACACAATACTCTTGTCAAAATGTAAACTGTTTACTGCTGCTCTTCCCACTACCTCAATTCATCCTTTATCAAAGAAGTACTGTTATATCTTACATTGTTGTGTCTGTCATGTACCTCTTTGTTTGCACATTTGCACGTGCACTTTGTCTATTGTGTATCTTTGTATGAATATTGATAGTTCTTCTTTTAGAGTAACTTAATGTAAAATGTATGTTGTAAATTTATGTTGTTGCATGTATGTAGCACCCTGGTCCTGGAGGAACGTTGTTTCGTTTCACTGCGTACTAACTGTATATGGTTGGAATGACAATAAAAGCCTACTCGACTTGACTTGACTTGACAGTTAAGAAGTAGCAGTGCTTCAGTACTCTGTAAGTTAAGGGATATAAAAACCGCCAGAGTCACTAATGCTCATCTACGAATGTTATATCTGTTGTATGGAAACCCAATTGAAACACCAAATGAATTTTAAACATCACTCCAAACATGGAGTTATTTCTGAGAATTTCATGTAAAACCCTGGAAAATATTAAACCCTTTTAAATATGAAGCAACACATAGCTTTAACACATCATAAGAATTCCAGAAAAAAATCCAGTCTTTTACACACTCTGGTTGTATTGGAGTCCACAACCAATATTACTTGAGCTGACAAGTTGAGTCAATGTAAGATTTTGAACTGGGTAAATGGGTGTCAACTGCAGCAAATGTTTCTAAAAGTTAAGTAAACTGAGCAAATTGTTAGAAAACTGTATGTTGAGATTATTTCTTTTACATTGCACATGCTTGTTGAAGATGCAATATGAAAAAGCTAGGTTTAATATTGTGATGAGGAATAGGACTAAACAGGGTATAAGAAAACCAGTTGTTAGCAAGTCTAATCAGAAAAAAATGCTTTAATTTGCCAGGGAGCATAAAGATTAAGAAAGTTGAAAATTTTCTATGGTACAAAGCTACTAGTCATAGCTATCTATTAGTGTACTTTTTAATAACAGCTCCAGTTTACAAATATTATGCCAGAAAATGTTTTTTTAATGCCATTAGTAATAGCGTAATCTTGTACTCCTTTTGAATTTTTAATACTGGTGTATTAACCACGGTGCTGCTGGTGCTAATGCAACAGTATAGGTACAATCTATTTATGGTGCCTGTTGCTGCTGATCACAAGCGTGTGAGAAATAATTTGTGTGTGCTGCTGTCAAATTAACACCTGATGTAATAATAGAATAATATACTTCAGAGCATTTCTTTTTTATAAATGGTATAAGCTTGGTAACATACTGTTTGAGAGAAATCTTTGTTGCAATAACAAAAAATGTGTACTGTAATTCACTGAATGCGCATACTGAACAACCAATGGTCTACGAGAACTACTTTTACATGTGCATGATAATATATGGGATGCATGAAGTCTGTAATTTAAATCATCAATGGGTAAACGTTCAAGCTTTATGTTCAAACATATAGTATATTCCTCTACTAATTAGGGAGGCAGAGTTCCTGTATACTTAAGTTTAAAAGTTAAAAGCTTAACTTCAAAATGATAGTCTCAAAGCCTCAAAGAGACCCTACAAATTGCAGACTTTTGCAAGTGCATTTGGACAATTATATATATTACAATATATATCACAATATATATAATGATGATGATATAGATATTCCAGCTTAGCATGATAGGCTTGGGTTGTCCCTCATCTCCAATGCTGGTTTTACAGAGGGAGCCAGATGGATCCCAAGCTGTGGAAGCATAAATGGATCAGATTTATGCTTCACCTCCACAATGTACTGGAATGAGTGAGTCTAGTAATCTAACATGATTCCAGCTGGAGGAGTTTGGAGGTGTCCATTGTATAATGTATAACGTCCATTGTATAATGTCCATTGTATAACCATGGTGCTCCATTGCTGCTGACAACTCAACAGCCTCTTACCAGCTTTAGGACCCCAACAAAAATTGCAGGGAGGCTGATCATGAGGATCATGAGGAACTAATGACTCTTTTCAAAGCTGGTAAGATGCTGTTGAGTTGTCAGGAGCAACGGAGCACCACGGTGTCTAGGACGGCCCCCACATCAAGCAGGGTGATTCAGTCAGAACAGGATTGAATGCACAAAGGTCCACAGTGACCAGGATAATTCTGCAAGGAAAGTTTACAGCATCGCCACACCCTTTTAGCTTCAAGGGTATCATGAACACCTGACCTGTAAGCTTTGATTACCTGATTTTATCTTTGATTACCTGCTTTTATCTTTCTCACCCCACTTGTAGGTTTTCAAGACACTGTGCTGGCACCACATGATGGCATTGAGAACATCATGCAGGCACCGCTCGCCAACTTTGCCCTGTCTGTAAGTTTCAAAGATATCATGCACCTATACAAATATGCCAAGTCCTAGCATGGCAAGTTCCAACATAGAGCTCATGCCAAGTTCCTGTCTGGCACCCATGTCAAGTTACACCGGGCCATCCACCAGCCTAGTGCTCTTGCTAAGCTCCTGCTTGTCACCCATGTCAAGCTCTAGCATGCCAAACACCCACCTGGCACCCATGCTAACCCCTATCATGGTTACCCTGTCTTTGGTCCAGCACCCTTGCCAAGTTTAGTTCCAGGTCCTCTGGAGAAGCGTAGTTACAGCTCCCATGACAATGAATTTCTGATCCCAGCAACCATGCAGGTTCCCTAACAGCCCTAAACCAAACTTCCACCTGGACCCACGCCCAGTTCCAGTCTGGCTCGTAAGCTGTACTCCAGTCAACAAGCCGCTTGTTGCTCCAAGTTAGCATTATGGAAGATGCCTCAGTATTGGAAGATGCTGGAGAAGCTTCAAAGTTCAGAGGTCATAGTTTAAGTACTTCCTGTTTGTAATTTGCTCAGTTTTTATTGTTTAGTGATTGAGTCATGGTTTAAGTGCTTTGTGTTTCTGTGTAACTTGAATGTCAGCAAGACAATATGATTATTGGCATTATGAGATGTTTTCTTCTTCTTTTCTTTATCTACTGATGCTAACTGTTTAGTCTCTAGTGTCTAGCCATTAGATTGGTTTATTAAGATGTTTTGTTAATAAAGTGTTAAAATAAATATTTTCCTAAGCACTGTGATGCAAAGCTTCCTTGGCTGGGGTCACTGTGAAAATCTCAGTCGAAGCTTGCCACAGTTTGTAGGAGCAGAAAACAGCAAACCATGCTCTCTCACCTAATAGCACTTGCTGTTTATTACCTGCCACCCTGTTTAATGGACAGCTTGTTAAACATCCAAGAAACTTCTCTTTTGAAAGGCTTTCCAAAATTCTTTTTTGGCTGGTTCATAGACCCCAGGATTTTACGGAGCTTTTTGCTTTTGCTCGCAAATAAAATTTACCATCCTTTTAGTTTGAGACGTTCTTCGCTCACATTGTAAATTCCCAGGTTCAGCCTTTTCTTGATCTGTCTACCATTTATCTTTTTGATCAGTGCACCAAATCCAATTTAGCTTACGGGAATAGTTAGGAGCGTCCAGCTGTTTCTCCGAATGTTTATTCGACATTGAGGATTGAATGGAAAGCAGAAACAAAGATGATGGGGGGAAAAAAACAGATTGCTTACTGTGGTTTATTTTATGTGCTCACTTAATTTCATATATATTTATTTGGGGGCTGAAGCTCTTAGCAGTTATTTGGGTTCAGCCCTGATTAACAGACCCAAACTGTCATTTCATAGATTATACAGAAAAAGTGAGATATTTTTCAAGAATGGAAGAATCTGCAAACACAGAGCTCTATCATTATCACACTCAGCGCTCTGGATCGCGCTGCACCAAAACATATTGTCAGTTTTAGCCGAACACTTCCGCAGGGATAAGACAGATTTGGCCTGGAGTCTGAGATACTGTTGATGGATGTGTACCCACAGGAAAAATGCAGAGCAACACTTTCTTTGCGCACACACACACACACACACACACACACACACACACACACACACACACACACACACACACACACACACACACACACACACACACACACACATCTTGTCGTCACTTTCAGAGAGGAATTCTGGCCTCTTTTTGTATTATAGTTCTCTTGTTTGAGAAATAAAGGTTCAGCATTCTAATGACTCATTCTAGATTAGCTTGTCATCACCGTTTCTTTCCCCGGCACATAACTATTTATTATCTAGCTGTAAACCATAAATACATGCTTACTTCACACCATGGTGTGTTTTTACTCCCATTTTAAAAACAATGCCAGACTTTTTTGACATCCTTTTAAAAATGAGCAAAATCCCATCGATCACTTAATCCTCTATGGTACACATGGTATGACATCATTGAGGAAAGATTTATTTATGATGTTATTCTTGCTTAAAATTGGACACTATAACAATATCCATTTTCATTATTTTTTAAATGTATGTATTTATTAAACGTTTGTTGCCTCAAAGCAACATTGTACCATAATGGATAAATGGATATGACATTTTTATGCATGAAAAAAAAATATTGAAAACATAAAATTATTATATAAAACATTGGAGGAAACAGATTTATCTAGTCTTTAATGTATTACACATTTCATATTTAATAAAAAAGTAATCCAGCTGTTACTCTCAGGCAACATTGTATCATTGTGGAACACAAATATAACTCAACTCAACTTTATAATGTCGTTTTCCAGTAAAAACAAATCCATGGGGAAAACTATATTCTAATATGTACTATTCTATACTATGTGACACACTACAGTTACTTGCACTGAATTGCACATTCACTTTATATACACTTTACGTATACCTGTTGCATAATCAGAATTTTTGTTTCCGGTGTTCATTTCAATTACAGATATAGTTATAGTTCAATGTTATGTATTTATTGTGTATAGTGTCTTGTCTATAACAAATGTACAGTGTTTTATGTTGGTCTGTGATTTGGGAGCCACAAACAGCAGGAATCAAATTCCTAGGGTGTGTGTCAGCATACTTGGCGAATAAAACTCGATTTTGATTCTGATTCTGACCTTATCCTTACAAGTGCGCGCGCGCACACACACACACACACACACACACACACACACACACACACACACACACACACACACACACACACACACACACACACACACACACACACACACAATAAAAAAAAATTACATTTACTTCTGTCTTTATCCTTATTTTCATCTCCATACTGACTCTCACTGTCTCTCAGTTGGATTGGCAGTATGATCTTCCTCATCACTATACAGTATAACACCTCATCCTCACTCTCATGTTACATGCCATAATAAAAGAGTGGATTCATCCCCTGCATTAAATTACAGTATAAATAAATACATTATGAAATCATATTCCTGGTAAATATATGTAAATCATGTACAGTACATTTAGATAATTCTAACTATTTTCCACATACAAATAAAACATACTTGTTTTCCAAACTAGTCTTCTTGGTATACTGTAGTCTTATATGATGTTATTACAGTACAATGTTGTGTAGCATCAAGGAAACATGCAGGTTTTTTTTGTTGTTTTGTTTTTGGAATTTAGTATGATACATTTCATGATAAGTTTTTGAAAATTCTTGTTTACTCATCAATAAAGGTGACTCAGATTTTTCATTAAAAAAAAAAAAAACTAAAACAAAACACAATCATACCAGATTAAACAATTAAATAATTAAATAATACATTTACAGGGTTAAATATACCATGCAATTAATGATATTTTAAAGCAAAATTTTTATTTAATTAGATTTTAGCACAATTTTGGCCCCCTCATAATACATATTTGGTGTCGCAACCTTTTGAGGGAATTACACACGATGACGTTTACCTTGCTTAACTTGGAAAATCTTGTCAATAGCTCTTGGAGTATATTTACTAGTTTGTGAATGTGGACTGCCTTGTTTATTTCTGATTGCAATAAGTTTTAAATCCAGAAACTGAGGCAGCCGATTACAAAACACCAAATTTTATTATCATTTGAGTGATAATTTAGATTTACGTTTGTGGTTGAAAACTTCGTAAATAACCCTTCTGGCAGATGCAAGCTGAGCTGGGGCTAAAATGTCATGGTACTTCGAGTCATTTTATGATCCTTTAAGTGCCCCTGGACCACCAGCCACAAAACAGCCCTAATGCACTAATCCACCAGAATTTAAGGTGGCTGTCAGCTGACTTTCTTTATTACATTATTATTATTTTTTTTATATTTTTTTTTTACGAAACAAGTCAAGCTGTTTGTTTTAGGTTTCATGTAATAATTTTTTTTTTTATTAAAACACAATATGCCAGTTGTAGTGTAGTGCCACTTCAAATTTTTTGCAATATATTTTAAATTTTACAACTTGAAAGTCCTAGAGAACATAAACTTTGCAATTTTGAAACTTAGCTCCTTGTGTCCTTTAAAAACGCTTATAAAGCTAAATGTTAATGTTATTGCCTATTGAAACCTTTATTCATTTAGCTGTTAATCTTTTTTCTTGTTGCTGACCATGTGTTTACTCTGGGTACTCCAGTTTCCTCCCACAGTCCAAAAACCTGTAGATTAGGCTAACTGGCATTCCCAAATTGCCTGTAGTGTGTGAATGAGTGTATGTGTGTACGTGCCCTGTGATGGATTGACGCCCTGTCCAGGGTGTGCCCTGTCTTGTGCTCTAAGCCTCATGGGATATTCTCCAGGCCCCCAGTGACCCTGAATACAGGATAAAGCAGTATAGACGATGAGTGATTGAAAACAGGGTTTCCAGACTTTTCCTTAACACTATCAATGAGGAGATAATTATTCTTCCTTTTGGGCTAAAGTAAAAAAAATTATCATAATTTTAGTATCATTCCCTTTTTAATTATTTTGCATTAGATCAGAAGATATTTTATTTATTTAAAATGAACAAACAGAGCTGAGCCTTTAGCACATCTTACGCTATCTTTCTGAGCCAATTATAACTTGAAAAAGTGTATTTTATATAGTGTAGATTCTTGGCAGTTGAAGCTGAAATTAAAAACAAAATCCCATTGTGCATGCATCTGGGAGATGATGGATGAAGATTTGGTACTGACCTTGAATGGGGTAGATGGAGTTCTCTTAAACTCAAGTATTATAGCACAAAATGCTCCAAGCCCTGTGGTTATGTTAGTCTAACTCTCAAATGACTAGCAGTCTCTTGTGTCTTTTTTATTAATAGGGGGAAACGTTCCCAGAATTAGAGGACAGTGAAATGCATGAATGATGGAAAGAACAACTGTTTTACTTTACACTATGACCTGATATCTACATCTCTTTCTCCAGTCAGAGGGAACAACCTAGCATCTTCACTAGCACAACATACTTTAAATGCTTATAATTATTTAAATGCTAATAATTATCTTATGCTACCGACTTGTACTCGCCTGATTTGGGACTTGTTTCCGTGTGCGTCCATACAACAATGAATTTATTTTCGCTCAAAATTTTCACTTGCTTTACAGAAAGTAATAACCTCCAAAGCAGGTTTCTTTTGTCAAATCATAACACACTGAAAGGTAGTGTTTCACATTTCTCTGAGTCCTGGGTTTTGTTTTATCTCTATGGTTGATTGCTTATTACATTTGGCATTTGGCTTATAGCCAAATTCGGCTTATAGAGCCATTACCATCGTTTGTGTCTTCTGCATACTCATACATCATACATACACTGTAAACTATTTTTGAATAGCTCTGTTGAGTGACGCATATAGCCACGCTCACCTCGAAGAAAAATTAGGGAAAAAATGCGCTACATGTGGGACATAATCTGACACATAACTGTCCATAACTTCAGTTCTACTCAACACTTTGATTCCATTTATGGCTTATAGTGTAGGTTTAATTTCAGGTAAATACCGAAGTACTAACAAAGTTTCATTAAATTCTGTATAGCCAGACATGCAGGATGCAAACCATCCTTTATTTACACTAAATAGATTTAGTATTTAGCAGATTTGCTCCACATCTTGTATGGAAGGTTTTTTCAAGAGGTTCAGTAGTGATTGTTTAAACCTGGGCATTTCAGCACTAAACTAGGAATCTGGACTAATGTTGGACTTCAATGAATTATGAAGAGGCACAAAGCACCTAAAAATGCCTACAATCCACCTCTGTATAATTTAACAACTGTTATGTTTTTCGTTGGTATGTACAATTCAAAATGTTCACAACTAAGACTTTCTAAATCTAAAACTTTTTTATGACTGTGAGGCACTGCACTGAACTCTTTTGAACTTCCTGATCATATCCATATCCTTTCTAAGATCTCAAGATTGCAACAATTCTGAATCAAATTCGGGAATGTGGGAAAGCCCCCTTAGCCAAGAAATGTTGTACTTTTGACCCTGCTACAAAACATGCTCATGTCGGACTCATCCGAACTGTCTGCAAACATTCAGAATTTGCCTATAAAATACCTGACACCTCACGTTTTTAATGTATTGTCAAGACTTCTCAAGAACTCCTACTATTTCACATGAATCTCCCATGTTTTAAGTCTGTGTGAAGACTAAACTTGGTCATGGACTACATATAAGGCAATCCATTTTCTGAGTTTGTTGTTCATGTACTGTTAGCTCATCTGTAAAGAATAACCTGAATACCCCTGTTATGGACACCTCCTTATGAACATCCTTCTTACTTATATTTAAATTTCATTCCACCTACTTCGGCGTAGCTAGCAAAAAGTAAGTACTTAAACAGTCTAGGGCTGAACCTTTATCCTACCTAGTTAAGTGCATTACACTGTTGGTGTAAATAAAGCAATTTTTCATCAATCTGCACAAAGTGTCAAGTTTTAGATAACTAGTTAGCCACACTAAATAGTTATCTAGTGCTGCATCAGTTGGGAATCATCGCATGTGATTTTTGTAGCAGGTAGTAGGAGAAACAGAATTCTTTATAGGTGGAAGTTTATGAGTTGAAATTAAGGTGAAGGTTTCGCAAGGTTAAATAGCAGCCAATTGTTAGAATTTTTAATGCAATTCATTTTAAATGAGACAAAAACCACTTAAAACATTCTGAAGAAATACTGTGATTCACCTCCAAATAACCTACTCTCTTCTACAATGTTTTATTAGTTGGTGATTGTCTTTAAAAAAAATCTTCAATCATGTTTTTTCTTTTTTTTTTCTTTTTTTTTTTACAACTTTGATTTCTCCCAAACCGCAATGAGCCATACAAGGGCTTCCTTACAATCTCCCTAGGATTTCCTACGATCGCAAGATTTTACTGGTTTGGGATCAAATTCAGGAATGTGGGAAAGGTTGCTAAATCAGGCATCCTGTTCTTTCCAAACCCTCTCTAAGGTTTAGAAAAATCCAAAATGACAAGATACTAATGTAAATCTTCATATGGCAAACTCCGTATATCTAATGTTAAATGTAATGGCTAATTTGGCCTTATTCTGTTGTTAAAAAGAAAAACACACATTTGGTCATTTGGTTAATGTTAATTTTATACTAGATTTAGCTGCAAAACTACATGAATTTCGTCAACTAAAATGTTGATCTTTTCCCTGCAAATAGTTTCAGTATGCTCTTTTAAATATTCAAAACACAAATGTAAATTAAGCTTTAATTAATCTGAAAACTAAACTGTTTTATAGAAATGCAATAGAAATTACAATTACGCACTAAAACCTTTAACCATTTCTTTCTCCTGTGTTGTTTGGTGGTGATTTTCCATGTGTCATTTTCATATTGTCATGTGTTCTCTTTTATTTGCCATGTGTTTTTTTTGTGAAAAGGTGAATTTTAACAATTTGGTTATGGTGAAGAAAAGAAAGGTAGTTTGATCATGGCTAAAACAGAAAGAAATGTGAAGGCTTTTCCCAAAATTGCCCCACCCAATTCAATCTAGACACACAAAATAAATAAATAAATAAATAAATAAATAAATAAATAAATAAAATCAGTGAGTAATCTTGCAATAGAAAGACAAACACAAGCATACTTTTTTTTTTTTTTTTAATGACTGCATCAGTCTTACAAAGGGAATACTTAGACTATTTGTCACATAGCATTTACTGCATGCGTATGCATGTCAGTGTGACACTGCTGACCTCTACACAAATACAAAAACTCCCTTTATTGGAACAGATTACTGGATGTTATCAAGTCCAAAGGGAGGATAAAGCCATTACAGAGTTTTTATAACATGTGGCAGCCAAAAAGTATAAACATGTCCGAGCATATTGAAACTTTTAACTGTAACCTTTGCTGAGAAAACAGAATGCTGGAATTTGGTTCACTCCATTATGACGATTCCTTTCTAGGACCTCAATGTTCCATAATGGTTATAAATAAAACCAATATCCTGTGATTTACATTTGATTTGTAACTTCCTTGAAACAAGTAATATCATTCTTAAATTTTGTAAGGTGAAACCTGCTACCGATCTTATAAAACTTCCAAATAAGAGAACTTATCACTGCTTAGATCTGATGGCATCCAGAGACCTACACAAAAGGGCATGAAAGATGACCAACACTATGGAGGCACACATGCTGAAAAAAAACAAAAAACGATTCTAGTTCAGCAGCCATACTGTGAGATTAGCCCTTTCCTTTTATAGTATTTTGCTTTAAGTAGACTTCTTTTCACCATTCCCTGAAATCCAAAAGTCGACCAGGAACGCATCACTGGCAGTATTTAATGTCTCGTCTTGAGTGATGTCATAAGAATATTTGCACAGGTGGAAAGAAGCTTTAGAAATAATTTAGCTAATGTGGCCCAAAATCAAGTGTTTTGCAGCTCCAGAGCTTTCAGATACGATTTAAAAATTCACACATGTTCAAAGCAACCAAATGACAGCAAGGTGAAACCAATTTTGAAACAGTTATGGTATTACTTTGAATACCTTTTCCACATGAAAGCCTGAATGCTCTGTATTTGTGAGACATTACTCAGATGCATGCTTTCATATTTGTGGGTATGAATGATTACCGATGTGCCCAAAATTTACATAATTAAAATAACCTTTAATCCAGATAAAAATAAATTATGTGTATTTAATTACATAAACCTATTTGCAAAATAAGGGAACAATTTTCTGCAACTTTTTATGGAAAAATTCTAGTCAGAGGCATAGCTAAACGACTGTCTAGTGCCACCCGTACATGATGCATGACCACCCCAGGAAAATATTATTGTTATGATTATTATAATTAGTGCAGATATCAATGTCATGTTTTAAACACTTTGGCACACCTCTGTGTGATGGCTAGTACAAGTATAACATTTCTGGGAACTTTTTTGGGGATATTACATTGTGCAAATTTAAAGCAAATAAGCCAGAAGGGTAAACTATAAATCTGAGAGAGAGAGAGAGAGAGAGAGAGAGAGAGAGAGAGAGAGAGAGAGAGAGATTATAATCTAGATTTTATAACAGATACAATGATTGCGTTTGGGTGCATGTCTACAATATTGTGAAAAATAAACTGGTTATGGAAGATTCTGGGAAACTGACTTTGTGACATATAGTATTTTTGCAAAAGTCTCTAGCCATCTTTTATTTCTTTATCATTTGCTTCCAAAGAACCAGACTTTCTTGTATTCTTTTATTTAGTATTAAGGAATTGTTTTCCAGGCTTCCTGAAGGACTTTTTGGCTCTCGTTTTTGGCAGCTTTTCTCATTTTCACTCCAATCCCTGTACCTGAGCAGTTTCAGGGAAATGTTTTTTTTTTTGTTTGTTTGTTTCTTAAGCCACTCAGTGAGCTATTAATCATTTAGGCATAAAAAAAAATCTAGCTTAAGGCACGAACCAGTGAGAAACAGGTGCAGATGATGATCAGGCCAGTGATTAGTATACTGGTGGTCCTGAATGCTGAGTGGTTGGAAAAGACAAGTGGGGAAATGAGGCTGATGCTCATGTTGTTATATAAACAACTTTTTTTTTTTTTGCATCTTTTTGCACTTTGCAGCCTGTTGCAGCTTGTATTTCTTTTGTATATCATATGACATATATTAGATAAGCATTATATGTACAGTAGCTTGCTAAAAAACCAATCGAATGCTGTTTAGTGGTGTGCGTTTTACAGTATATACACAGACAAGGGACGTCGTCATTTTCTATAGATGCAGATTAGTGTTTTGTCGCATCTTAGATTGCTAGCCCAAACACCATGCAAACTCATGACTTAGCAGTTCAGCTCTTGGTGGTAAAACCACCAACATGCCTATTAACCTAAAAGAGTGCTGGAGGCCATTTACTTTCTTAATGATGGTTTGACAGTAACATTGGGTTGGCTGAACGTTGCAGCCAGCAGGGCTATAAAGTAAAAGGCTATAAACCCAGCAGGACCAGCAGCCATTCAAGCTGCGAGCATATTTTCTTTATACTGGAGAAAATATCAAATTCATAAACACCCTAGCACTGTTCTATAAATTCAACCATTTAAAATAACAAATTAAACTTATGACAAAATATCATACCTCCCATTTACATGATTTCATGACTTTGAATTAGCAATTTTCCACATTCACCTCTGCTCAAAACATATTACTTCTTTTCAACACATCTGTCTCTCCGTTTTGTTCGTGTACACCCACCATCAACTTTAAAATAAATACATGTACAATGTACAATTCATGCAGTTTATCCAATCAGCCAATAATTTAGCAAAAAAAAAAAAAAAAAAAAAAAAAACATAATATAATTCAGATACCGGTTGAGAGCTTTAGTTAATGTCAATCAAAGCATTTGCTTTAACCAGTTGCCATTTTATGGAATACTCTGGTATTTTATACTAACTGCTGATTCAGCATAATGCACAATTTGCATGGCTTAATTAACTTAAACATATGCATATTTTGGATTAAACATGCCGTTTTTCATTTGATATCTTTTGTCAAGCCTCAGTCTTGAGAGGATAAATTATGGGAACATGAGTTCCTCCTTAAATACAAGTCACCAATCAGTCTAACATTGGTTCTGGTCCTGGGAAAGTTCCATGATCTGTACGATACGTTCAGGAGAATCAAATTTCAAAATACCAAGCGTCTCCACTTACTGACAATTAGCAGTATGTGATTTCAAAATGCAGCTAAACCTCACTGTAACAATCTAGGACTAAAATTTATAGTGGAGTAACAGCTACAGCTGGGCTAGTGTGGGAATTTGGCGTGGCCCTCCGAAATACAATTAGCACAATCACCATTCTCTGGATGCTCATGTTACATGTGGGTAGTCTGATGCCAGATGGTATAATTCTACCCCTTTCCCATAAGTTTCTTAAGCAACCACAAGGTTCAACTTTTCTGTGACAGAGCTTTTAGCTTAATGGCTTTGATTAGTATTAGGAGGCTAGAGGAGTGTTTGATAAGGTCCAGATGGCTTTTCCCTTTTAAAAGCACTATAATTTTTTGGCATGTAGCAGGATTGTGAGAATAAAGTAAGACAGAAATTACAGTCAACTTCAGGAATATGAGCAGCCTTCATTACAAAATCAATGGTAAATTAATAAATATAACAATTAATTATTTCAAAATAAACCTGTATTTGTCATAGACACTCATGGACAAAAGAAATGTTGCACATATTTTTATTTTTAGAAAAGAAAATCGTTAAATAAATATGAAAGTTTGATTTTCTAAATCTGTGTATCCATCAGCACCAGAAATTCAAAATTCAGACGACATTGACAATGATGTAGAGTCAACATTGGCCCACGATATGGCCTCCTTGCACGTCCAGCAAGTCCAGCTGCAGCCAAACATCATTGAATAGTCTGACGTATCGTGTGTAACCCTGCAGTACTAGCAGCAGCAGTGGCAGGATTTTCTGTGTGATTTCTCAAATGACGCCATCGAATTAGTGAGTCTTGTCTTGGCATTGTCACTCTTGGCCTTCCAGGCCTACAGTGATCAGCAGCGGAACCAGTTGTTGGGAATCTGTTCCACAGCCTGGAAATGGTAAGTTCAAACCATGCTGCCACGTCTGCTTGCTTTGCACCAAGTTGAAGCGTTATGATGGCACTCTCTCTGCTAGCATTGTCTAGACGGGGTATGATAGTGTGAAGACAAAATGCACAATCAGAATGTCTTTAGTATTTTTGATACTAATACGCATCAGATAGCCATAAGAAGAGAGACGTGAGTTAGGTTATCCATGATAAAG
This sequence comes from Clarias macrocephalus, assembly GCA_011419295.1. NCBI lineage: Eukaryota > Metazoa > Chordata > Actinopteri > Siluriformes > Clariidae > Clarias > Clarias macrocephalus. Next base: position 399,440 of record JAAGKR010000026.1, on the reverse strand, counting down.
TAATGCTTTGCTAAGCATGAAGGTAATTTTACCTTACCCGTGTTCTTAACAAACCTTACCTGTGTTCTTTGGGTATATGATTTTGGGTTTGTTGTAAGAGTACAAGGTTTTGCATAGTGTTTGTTTAGTGTTAAAATCTGCCAAATTTGATTTAAACACTGTATAAATATGATATTTTAAATGAATAATATGTGCCATAATATGTGTTATTGATAGACAGTGGTTTTATTTGAACAAAGCTATGTGATCAAGATAAATGGTTTGTGATGATTAGTTGGTAAAAATTTATTGCGTCTGTTTTCCTGAAGACTGCCAGTAATTCCAGAGTTGCCTATAAACTTGTTGGATGAAACAGGATAATGACTGTGAAAGAGCTGCTTGTCTTGAACTCAAACCAGGCCTAGGGGTATGATCAAAGCCATGTGTTCTGTCACTCATGCCGATCTTGGCATAAATGCCGACAGGTTCGAGTACAAGTGGGTTGCAGCAAGATAAATACTAAATATATACAGTACACATACACGTGTGTGTGTGTGTGTGTGTGTGTGTGTGTGTGTGTGTGTGTGTGTGTGTGTGTGTGTGTGTGTGTGTGTGTGTGTGTGTGTGTGTGTTTAGGGAGTGCAAAGGGTCTGTGCATATGTGTTATGCATCGACTGTGGACCCTTTAAATGCAGCCTGACAAGAAGAAAGTAACGGCCCATCACATATGTAAGTCCTGTTCCCTTTGAGGTTCACTTTTTGGCCCAGCCAAAGCCCAATCTGGTAGTGATTGAGAGGATGACATCATCAGAAAGCTTGCTATTGGAAGGGGAATGTGCCAGGGAGCTCTGTGCAAGTGTGTGGATCAGTATGAAGTTAAGTGGGGGGAAAGCAAGTAATGAAAAGAGTGTGTGTTCTAATAACATTACACACGTTTTGTGTTTTATTTTTCTGCACAATTATATTAAACCATCTTCTAATGTTTTGCCTGTCTGCTTACACTGAAAGTGAAATTATTCAGATGCGCTGTGCGGCGTATTAGTATGCGCGGTCTGAAATGTCAGTACTGACACCAGACAGTCAGTGTCCTGTCTGCTCTCATAAGTTGGTTATCTTAGACAGGAGGTAAAATGGAGGCTGTGAACAATACTGACGCATTGCGTAACATTTTTTTTTTCTTTCTTTCTTTCTTATGGGGTTTCAAATCTCCCCAAAGCAGCTGTGCTTCTGTGGCCTCTGCCGTGAGAAAGCTGATCCGGTGAATAAACTACTTATGAATTAGGTTGATCTGGAACAAGTGGCCTGTCAGGCAGATGAAGTGCCTTCCATATGCCTATCTACACTGATTCTTAATCGCACTGACTCATGATTGTGTCTGCTGAAGTTATAGATGCAAATATCCAGCTACAGATGAGCAGATGTATGTAGAGCTGCAAAATGGCCCTTTTCTGCAATTTTGAAAACCTGTCACATCTAAAGAGAGTCTATTTGAAAGGATGAACTCAGGGCATGGACGTTTACACACACACACACACACACACACACACACACACACACACACACACACACACACACACACACCCTCTCCATTCTTTGTGAATTATAAAGCAGTTCTGTGTGCGCCTGCAAAAAACTTTGAAGAGGTCATCAGCTTGGTGTGTTTCGAGTTGGACTGTTCTGGGCATGATATTGCATCAGACCCACTTTTTTTTCACTATACTGTATATGAAACCCTATACACTCTCCAACACTTGGTCTGACTTAAAAGGATTAAACATAGACATAGTGTGTGTATGTGTGTGTGTGTGTGTGTGTGTGTGTGGGAATGGGGGGATTGCATACACACTTCCAGCTGTGCAGCGCTTGTTACACATGATTGCCATGCTGTTACAATCTGCACTTTATTATTTTTTTTACCATGGTGCTCTGCATGTTATCAGTAATTCAAGTCTTTTCACCTTGTCACCTGTTTTATATTTTTAATTTGGACTTTTTTCCCCCCACGGATTTGGGAAGAACTATTTTTTTTTGTTGTTGTTGTTTTTTAAGCAAATAATCAGAAGATATTTCCAAAAAGGCAACATATAAGTGTGTCTGTACGTCACATACACACTTATATGTGTGTAGTCATGTAAGTGACAAATAACATTTCAATTTGAAATGCTGAGTTTCCTCCTTTGAGATTCTTTTCTAGGCCTTACTGCAGCTGCCTTCAGCTGTTGCCTGTTTGTGGGTCCTTGTGGGTCTGCTTGTCTTCGGTCTTGTCTTCAGGAAGCAAAAAATAAGCTCTATTGGGTTGACAGCGGGTGACTGGTTTGGCAATTGAAGCATACCCCATTTCTTTGCCTTGGGTAGCTTTCACTGTATGTTTTGGGTCATTAACACACCTGCAATATGAAGTTTGAAAATAGGTGAAATAGGTGACACCTGACCATGCAACTCAGCCATTTGTTCCATTATTTATGAGCCCTTCAAAATGGGTGGGTGTGCATGAAATTTGCTGTAATTCCTGAAAGGTTAATGCCACACTTTTGTCAAATCCTTTGAATTAAAGCTGAAAGTCTTGATTTGTTTACATCTTGAGTGTTTTATTTCAAATTCAATGTTGGTGGTGTACAGAGGTCAAATGTAAATATACTTTATAATACTATATATATATACACAGTACAGACCAAAAGTTTGGACACACCTTCTCATTCAAAGAGTTTAAATTTGTATTATGGCAAGAAAAAAGCAGCTAAGTAAAAAAAAATGAGTGGCCATCATTACTTTAAAAAATGAAGGTCAGTCAGTCCGAAAAATTGGCAAAACTTTGAAAGTGTTCCCAAGTGCAGTCACAAAAACCATCAAGCGCTACAAAGAAACTGGCTCACATGCGGACCGCCCCAGGAAAGGAAGATCAAGAGTCACCTCTGCTACGGAGGATAAGTTCATCCGAGTATAAATGTATATATGTATAAATCAAAATGATAAGATTTTCCCTGATGAGCAAGCGAGGATGACGGCATCAGTGTCAAGGAAAAACTCCCTGAGATGGCAGTAGGAAGAAACTTTGAGAGGAGCCAGACTCAACAGGGAGCCCATCCTCAGTTGTGTGAAAACGGATAGCAGGGATTGAAAGCTCTCATCCGGCGAGTTTGTCTTTGATCTGTGACGCCAGTCCCTCGCGAGGTGGCGGAGCTACGGCAGGAGAATGCGAGGTGGCCACTCAGCCGGTTAGCCAACCACTCGTCGCATCTACTACGAGGGACTGGCGTCACGGATCAAAGACAAACTCGCCGGACGAGAGCTTCCCGCCACACTGGAGGGATTAATTCAGCTCGCTCTCCGCATTGACCAGCGCCTGCTCTCTCATCTGAGGCCAGCCCCCCAGACCCTGCCGCCCACCACATCATTTTCTTCATACTCCACGCCCAGACCACCAACTATAGCTATGGCACCCGTCGGATCTCCACCTCCCGCCGTGGTTGACACCTGAGCTGGGGATAGCAATTAGCACGCCTCCTTGACCACTGCAGAATGGGAATGGAGCTTCAGAGAAGGGCTCTGCGCCTACTGTGGGTCAGCAGCGCACCACAGAGCCATCTGCTCTCTTCGCCCGGGAACCGCTCAGGCCCAGTGAGCAAACGGGGAAGTTCACCGGGCCCACTCCACCTCTCGGTCATGACACCCAGTAATTCCCATCTCACGGTCCAAGTACACCTCCGGTTTGGCCACAAACGGGTCAGAAGTACTGCATTCATCGACTCTGGTGCCGCAGGTAACTTTATTGACTCTTTTTTTGCCAAAGAACTGGGAGTGGAACTTGAGGCGTTATCAGCCCAATCACCACTTAGACTCAGCCCCTCACCCTTGTCATCGGCCAACATCCATTTCATCTCCTCCCATCATCCTTGGACACCCCTGGCTGCTCCAACATGACCCCCTCCTCTCCTGGACGCAAAACCGGATTCTGCAGTGGGGGCCGACCTGCACGGAAGTTAGCCTGCGGACTCCGGCTGGGACGTGTTCTAGGGAGTCCGAGGCCCCTGATGTCGACACCAACGCCATACCTGCCGCCAACCGGGACCTGGCTGAAGTGTTCTGCAAGAGACAAGCCACAAACCTTCCTCCTCATCGCCCCTATGACCTGGTGATTGACCTTCAACCGGGCTCAGTCCCTCCCCGTGGCCATCTTTACTCCCTCTCTGCCGCCGAGACGCAGGCGATGGAGAGATATGTTTCAACGCCCTTCGCCACGGCACCATCTGGCCCTCGTGAAGAAAAAAGGTGGCGACTTACGCCCCTGTGTCAATTATGGGGGTCATAATAACAACATCACCATCAAGATCCGACACCCATTGCCTCTTACCAACTCAGCCGTGGACGTCCTCTCAGACGATACCATCTTCACAAAGTTGGACCTCCAGAGCGCCTACAACTTGGTGCGCATCAGAGAGGGCGATGAGTGGAAGACGGCCTTCAACACCCCCACTGGACACTATGAGAGTTTGGTCATCCCATTCGGACTCTGTAACGCACCCGCCGCCTTCCAACAGTTCATCAACGATGTCCTCAGGGACATGCTAGGGCGGTGGGTGTTCGTTTATCTTGATGACATCCTCATTTATTCACGCACAGCCGAGGAACACACCCAGCACGTCAGTGCGGCCCTTAAGAGATTGCTCGCTCACCAACTGTACTGTAAGTTGGAAAAATGCACCTTTCACGAGCGCTCCACCACGTTCCTGGGTTTCGTCATCTCACCCCAGGGTGTGGCCATGGACCCGCAGAAGCTGGAAGGCCCCTACCCAAGACCCTCAAGCAACTTCAACGGTTTCTCGGGTTTGCGAACTTCTATCGTCACTTTATCCGGGACTACAGTACGGTTGCCGGCCCTTTAACCGCTCTGACTCAACCCTCATCTTATCACTTCAGCCTCAACTCCGCCGCCATCTCTGCCTTTCATGACCTATGCCACCGGTTCACCACCACCCCAATTCTACTGCACCCAGTTGAAAGTAAACCATTCGTTGTGGAGGTGGACGCTTTGGATGTGGGCGCCGGGGCTGTTCTCTCCCAACAAGGTCCAGACCAGTAGCTACATCACTGTAGTTTCTTTTCCAAGAAATTTGACCCCACTCAGCAGCGATACGGGGTAGGGGACCGCAAGCTGATGGCCATTAAGTGGGCTTTGGAAGAATGGCGACACTGGCTCCAGGCTGATGCCCTCTCCCGACAACACGAAGAAGACACCCACCGGGCGGATCCTGCGCCTGTCATCACACCCACCAAGATCATCGCACTACTTTACTGGGACCTGGAAACGAAGGTTCACTGTGCATAGGCGTCGGAGACCGCACCGGCAGGTGTGCCACCTGGGCGACTCCACGCGCCGAACACTGTGAGGACCGAGGTGTTGCAATAGTGTCAATCCTCGCCCTTATCTGGACACCCTGGCGCCAACCGAACCCTTCAATTTATAAGACGTGCCTTTTGGTGGCCATCTATGGAGAGTGACATCAAGGAGTACGTTCAGGCGTGCCCAGTGTGCGCCAGGGCCAAGGTTACCAACCAACCGACACCGGGGGAACTCTAACCACTCCCCGTTTCCCATTTCATCACGGGCCTGCCGGCAGGAAAAAAAACACCATCCTAACCATCATCGACCGGTTCTCCAAAGCCGTGCACCTGGTGGCCCTCGCCGGACTCCCATCAGCCAAAAAAACAGCGGAGCCCTCTGATCAATTCCACTTGTAGTCTATCCTCTGGTTATCATCCCCAGACTACCAGTCAGATGGAGCAGACCAACCAACAACTGGAGCGCTACCTGAGATGCTTTGTTGGCGATCGCCAGCGATCCTGGGCCCGCTACCTTCTATGGGCTGAGTTATCTCACAATCGTCCTGTCTCTTCAGCCACCAATCTTAGCCCATTTGAGGTATGCCACGGTTTCCAGCCTTCAATGTTCGATCATCAAGAACCGGAGGTTGAGGTGCCATCGGCCCAACAGTTGGTTCGCCGGTGTCGACGGCTGTGGAACCAAGCAAACGCCGCCATCCAACAGGCCAACAACCGCTACACCATTCAACATCGCCGTCAACACACGCCGGGACGATTGTACAATGTAGGTGACAAGGTATGGCTATCAACCAAAAACTTTCACCTTCACACAGAATCCAAAAAACTGTCACCCAGGTTCATTGGCCCATACCGTGTCACTCTCTGGATCAACCTTGTCACCTACCGGCTCCAGCTGCCTGCGGCGCTTCGGATCCATCCGTTATTCCACACCTCTCAACTCAAACCCTTCATCACTTCACCCATGGATCCAATGCAGTGTGGATAAGATAGGAGTGATGTGCTCGTATCTTCTGGTTATAGTGAGGACTTTGGACTAACTGAAGCTTGTTTATGCACCTAGTTGAACAACCAGACAGTAAGGAGTTACAATAGTCCAATCTAGAGGTGATAAAAGCATGAACTAGTTTTTCTGGAATAGAAAGGCCATTTAAAGTTACAGTGTGATCAAAAAGCTTGCTTCTAGCCGCTTGTGTTCCCATGACTAGAACTTCTTATCAGGATTAAGCAGAAGGAAGTTAATTAACATCCAATCTCTTGTCCTGCACACATTGCTCAACTTTAGAAAGCTGCTTTTTCTCATCTGGTTTGGCTGAGATGTATAACTGTGTGTCATCAGCATAATAATGAAAACTAATACCATGCTTACAAATTATGTTGCCCAGAGGAAGCATGTAAAGAGAAAAAAGCAGTGGGCCTAAAACTGAACCCTGTGGAACACCAAACTCCACTTGAGAACATGCGGAATAGTCACTGTTTAAATCTACGAACTGATAATGATCAGTCAAATAGGATCTGAGCCAGGATAGGGCCGTTCCCTTAATCCCTACTACATTTTCTAATCTGTGAAGCAGAATACTATGATCAATGGTGTCAAAAGCTGCACTGAGGTCGAGTAACACAAATACAGTGACGTAACCCTGATCAATAGGAGGTCATTTACTACTTTAACAAGTGCTGTCTCTGTGCTGTGATGGAGCCTAAATCCTGACTTATACAGTTTGTTTATGCTATTTCTATGTAGATAGGAACATAGCTGCTGCACTACTACCTTTTCCAGAATCTTAGAGATATCGGGTCTACAATTTGAAAGCTGACAAGGGTCAAGGTCAGATTTCTTAATTAGCGGTTTAATAACTGCTCATTTACCCACTGCTGAGTAAAGAGTTAATTATTTTCAACAGGGGTTCTGTTATTGCTGGTATTATCTGCTTGAGAAAATATGTTGAAGAAGAGATGAGTGAAGTTAGTTCATTCTCTTCAATGGGAGTAAAGTATTCTAGGTTCTGATGTGATGTGATTAGTTTATATCATCTGTATCACTTACGTTGTCTGCTTTCAAAGCCTGAATTTTTTGCCAAACTACTGTATGGTGTGTGGAAATTCCTGCAGCGATCTTGTTTCTAGTTAATTTACTGTAGCTACTGTATTAAATAAAAATCTAAGATTATTTTTGTTATTTTCTATAAGAGTGGAGGGATACAACGATCTAGCAGCACTGAGAGCTTTTTTATAATTCAGGATGCTCTCCTTCGATGCTATTTGAAATACTAACAATTTAGTTTGATGCCATTTGCGTTCTAATTTTTGTGCAGTCTGTTTAAAAGTGTGTGTGTGGTCATTATACCAGGGAGCGAGTTTCTCTAATCTCTAATCATTTTCCTTTTAACTGGAGCTACATTATCTAAGGTACAGTATAATGAAATTTCGAATCTAAATATTCATTAGCCTGATCGAGTTCTGTGGAGTCAGATGGAGATCCAATCAAAGTTGATAACTCTGGGAGATTATTTAGCTTTATTGATAAAGCTCTGCAAGCAGGAAGGACATCTGGCAAAAAAAAAAAAAAAAAAACATTTTAGTTCCAATTCTGGTTATGTTTTTATGGCCTCCCATTAATTTACATCTGTTTTCTTTAGTCTTTTTTTTTTTATCTGTTTATTGTTTTTTCTTCTGTTTTTGACCTGTATGTAAGTAGTTTATGAGAATGGGCTTGCTTCCTGACCATGGCAATGGCCTGATATGATAACTTTGATAAAGGTGACTAAAGCTCTACATTTGGCTTGATGCCTCTTTCCAGAGGCCTCCCTGTTACAGGTGAAATGGTCCAAGCGATAAAGCTTGCTATTTATCCACCAAAACTTTAACTCAGCCAAAGTGATAGCCATGAATCTTTTATCTGAGGGAGACAACAGACTTCCACTCTCCTCCAAAATGACATTGGAACATTTGATGTGGTCTTTGTGTGGGACACGTTCTGACATACTGTTCTAGGTTAGATAAATGCACAAACAGATTCCTCTGGTTTCATTTGTTTCCTTATCAGTTTCTGGAGAATTTTGGAGTCTTATACTATCTTCAAATGCAAGTGCTAATAAAATGCAAGACATCCAGTGGACCACCAGAAGACTGTGCATTCGCTCTTGTTTCTGGCGAAATAGACACAACAACATGTGGGAGTCTATGTCTGCATTGCCCTTTGATGTGTGACATTGTTTATGGAATGGTTATGGAAAATATTTTATGGCGATCCCTTAATTGAAAAGTGTCTGACAGGCATTCCTCTGTTATATGACTAAAGATATAAAAAGAAGAAGAAAAAAAAACATAAGTATCTTTTGGGCAGTATTTCCTGCCAAAACTGGAGTCCAGAAACCAAATAATTAATTGGCTTGTGTCTTCTGAGTTGTATAACCCACAGGCATCTTTAATGAAAAGCAAGCTCACTGTTTTACCATCCAAACAAGTGTATCCTTCTTTCCCTTACCTCTTCCTATGTAATGATCCTAACTGATCTGCTTAAATGTTTCATTTGATAGTTATATTAATATAAATTGACAATACTAATATTTTCTTAATTATACTAATACTAATATAATAATTACCAGTTATAGTTGCATTAATAATGATACTTAACACTACTACTTAACACTTCTATAATGTCAACCAGAAATAATTATAAAAGACTTCTCGTTTCAATGAAACTGAGAGATGATTTTATAGCATTTTTATAACTCCCTCTCTCTCTTTCTTTCTCAAACACACACACACACACACACACACACACACACACACACACACACACACACACACACACACACACACACACAATGTGTGATCTGGTGAGACCTCTGTTGTCTCTGTCTTCCATTTAGTCCACATCATCTGTCCTTTCTTTTAATCTTCATCACAGGAATTAATTAATTTTTTTTTTTTTTTGCATTGCCATACTGTATTCCATCCAAGTGTTTCATCAAATGAGAAGAACAAAAGCATTTATTCTGTGGTCTGTCAGCTTAACATTTTTTTTTCCATGGCAGGAGCAGAAGAAGAACACTTGGCAATTACTTCAGGCTATGTCGAGAACTACACATTTGCTCACTGATTTTCATTAAGCTTTTGCATATTGCCTCATTGAGGAGAAAGTTACAGATGTTCAGATGTCTAAAGGTTTTAATTCAGTAAGAAAACTTGATGACACAATGCTGAGGTTTAAATCTTAAAATTCATATGACATTCATGTGCTTTTTACAGACAGTGTTTGCTCACTTTTAAATACGTTCTTGATTCCTGGTTTTAAAAAAAAGATAATTTTTATTGAAAACATTCAGGATGAACAACAATGCGATCACAACTATTTTGCCACAAGAATTCACTGAAGTGGGTGGTCTTCTCATAATAAAAAAAATAAGTTAAACGTTGTTAGGCTTTGACTGATGACCATAAACATGCACTCTAACACTGAGCCATGATTTTTGCTTGGGACAATAAAGAAGTCTCTTCACCAGGTCTAAAATGGACAATTTTTATGTTACTTTGCCAGTGTCATTTATCAACACATACAGCTGCACCTGCACTCAGCTGATGGATGATGTTCTTTGGCTCAGGCTCTTGCCAGCATCTTATGTTCCCATTGACTTGATCTGGCACATAGAACCGTGCATTTAATCAGCAACAGATTCAAGGCAACGTTTCTCAAGCCCAGTCCTAGTGCAACCCTTATCCTGACATCACCATTTTGGTGTTTGCTCATCCATTTTAAATAATTCAACTCATTGGCCTACTAAAAGCCTGAAATCAGTCTGCTGGGTGAGTTACGAATAGGAAAATACCAAAATGGCCAGGGTTCATACTTTAGGAACACAACCGAGGAGCAACATTTCTAAGTAATGTCTTTGTTGTGCCATTTGCTCATGAATCTACCATTTGTTGGATCTGTTCTGGAGGTTCAGAAATAGATCTAGGTGAGTAATAGATTATTGGAACCACACTAATTAAATTCATAAGCTGTAAAATGTAAATATACTGTCCACAGTGGTGGACGCATAGAAGAATATGCACCCAAATTTATCAGTTTCTTAATTGCCTAGCAGACGAATAGTTTCAGTACACTGATAACAAAAGGGGGTCGGCCCTAACATCAGAAGACCCATTAGTCAGAAAATTTATATAAGGTTTAGGTTTAAGCTAAAGCTGCTTTAATTCAGATGTTAAATTAAATTTTTGACTAGTGGGGCTTCTGATAAGGGGCCTGATCAAACAGGCCTCACCATGTCACCCAACTAACAACCCACATCAATTTAATATTTTAATTTTAAAATGACTTCCAACTGGTTTACATACAGTACAGAATGTGTAACATATTACTGCTGCAACTATAGCATGTGTAACCTGCTATGCTTCAGACACCATCCGTCACCTTGTAGTTCAACTCAAGCCAAAATTATGACAATAGCCAAGCCAAGATACTGTAGCATCTTAGAGAGAACAAAGTAGTACAGCTCAAATGTTAGCCAAGGATTTTTTTTGTTGTTGTTGCTGTTGAGTGTGCATGCACAATATGCTGGTTTAGGGACATAATCATGAGAGGATAAGGACTAGTACGACTACATAAAGTCTGAGGAAAGCATTTTTGGACAATCTTTTTCAATGGTTGCTAACTAGCTAACTTAGCAAGATATTGTTGGGGATTCAGTAGCTTGCTGAAGCTACAATATTTAGCTTCCGTAGCTTATACCTCTATATACACAACAACAAAAATATATATATATTTAAATATATTGTTTTTAACACAAAGATATATTTTTTTGTTAATGTTGTTGGGGGGTTAACCAATACACAAACTTAGATTAGGAAAGCTCTATGACACTCTCACAGTAAGCAGTCAAAACCCATTAAGTCAAGTGACTGTTCACTCTCAACACAACTTATATTTATGTAACAGCGTATCAACAGATTCATCAAATGTGCTTTACATTCACAATGACACCTCAATAAATGGTTACCATGATGTGATTTTTTTCACTAGAGTGTATATATAAATTGTGGGGAAAGGTGCATATTAAGAATGGCATAGGCGACCCCCTTGATGAAAAATGTTCAACACTAAAAATAGACCCTATAATTTCCTGTCCCAGTGGAAAGATCGTATAATTTCCTCATGAGAACAAAGATCTAGCAGGTAGTCATGAAAATGATTGATTACATGAAAATATGAGGTGGAGATTGCAGCAACAGCTCTTTTCCAGTAAAGCCGGGGTAGAATTTATTAATAAAAAGTGTAGAAGAAATTCTTATACCTGAATGTCAGAAAGTGGGAAATGCTGTATGCGGTACTGGAGCTCCAACGTTTTCTGTTGCTGAGAATCTCTTTTGCATATTTTTAAATATAACGTTATGATGAAGGGATTTGACACAGATGAAAATTAATGTTATGCTTAAATAAAAAAAAGTGTTTTTGATAAAGACAATTTCTTGATTAGTTTGTATCCAGTTGGTGCCATGTTGCCAACAAATACAATAACTAAGATTTAATGAATTAAACTTAATAAGATTTAAAAGCCTTGCAAAGTTAGTTATCTGTGATTTATATTATTACAACCGTTATTATGTTTATCCTTAAATTACTTCAGTGTGTTACACATTCAAGTCTATAAAGTAGGCCACCAGTGATGTATTCTAGATCTGTTCTTACTAAGACAAGAACCAGACTTCTACTTTCAAGCAACACCCAATGATTGTTAAGTCGTTTTCATAAAGTATTGGACATTTTCCTGAAGGGACACATCAGCAAGCAGACGGTGTCCAACATGCTCCAAAAATGTCACTCACTTTTAATACATATCGGTGGCTATGTACGCATTGTGAGCATCAGTCTGTTTCTTATTATTGCTTTTGACACACACTTTCTTCAGGCATCAAGCGATTGAATGCACTTCAATCTGGCTACTGTGCTCCTGTGCACTCACACATACACACAAAAATAGCCTGACATGCTCAATAAACAGAAAATAATGTCTTTTTAAATAAACCAGTGCCATTAAGCGACAGTGTGTCTCGCTCCCCATTAGAGAGCTTGCCACTGGGATTTGAGCTGGAGCCACTGTGTTGTAGGTGTAAGTCTGTGTTGTAGGCTGTTGTTTTGTCCATAGAGGGTGGGAAGGGGTGTGTGTTTTCAGCTGAGAACAAGACTACGAGTATGGGGTAGGTCAAGAGTTTGTGTTAAGGAGGGGAGGGGAGGGGAGGGGGGGGCAGTTTGAATGATTATACTTCTGGAAGGCATATGATTGGAATTGGAAGTGAAGTTGGGGAAGTTTGGGGTGGATGTAAGTCGGATCCAGACTTTGTGTTTTTGGTTCAGCCATGCTGACTCCACATTTAGCACCCACACACTAAGCTGTGAGTCATCCTCTTGGACCTCAGTTTTCATGTGTGTGTATATGAGTGAGTCTGCATGTGTGTTCATCTCCATAGCAATCCATGAACGAATTGCATGACCTGCTGCAAATGTAACCTCCCACAGGGGCAGTGTTAAAGAATAATATCTCATATTTTTACATTTACTGTATATTCAAGCTCACTTGTTAAAGAGGTCCATACTGTCAATGTATGGTATATATGTTCATTTCAACATCTTAACAACCAATGAGCACCTCTTTATAGAGTATAGGGTTCATGCATGACCTATTTTTAAAAAAAATTTTATTCATTTCAAAATGGTTCCAAATCCACTATAGCCTCTAGCTGTCAAAAGTTATATCACTTTATCAACAAGTTCTTGCCAAGCTTCTGCAGGAGTCAATGCTGGACAGCAGTAAATCTGAACATGTGGAACCAATCTGGCAGGTCACTAATGACTTAAGCAGGTGGCAGGAGACATGAAGACTGATTACGAATTAACCATAATTATAAGGAAGAGATTTTTGTTGTAGTTCAGAAACGTCAAAATGTCATTCACTATTGTTGTCTAAAAACCCTAAGTAGTTGCTACAGCGTCTTTAAACAAAATTGACAGATAGCTGAATGTTGGAAGAATAGTATCAGGGTGACTCACTGAGAGTAAAGCTGCTTGACCTAAAAGAGAGACACAGACAGAATGCAAGCATCATTTACAGTTCAACTTGACATGTTTGCTCAAACACAGAGACGCAGATGAAATAAAACAGAAATGCAAACATCCTGATGAAAAAGAATTTTGCATAATGCCCAGCAATGCAATCCACAACTTGCCCTGGATTTATAAAATATTCTTCTTATTATTTTTTACCTAGTGGGCGCTGTTAAAGCTGACTCATTTATTGATGAACAAAACATCCTGGTGCTCATAAACCCTCATACAGCTGATATTAATGATATGGTTTCTGAGCGCCTAAAATAGCCTATAATTGTACACAAATTACCATGCAAATTCCTCTGTCAGTATCTGGTTTGTAAGAACAGGGTACGACACACTTCAAAGTCTTTTACCTTCGTATTACATTTCACCCTTATTGAAACTGATGGCATTTTGTCCGCCTCCCAGCCGTGTTATTATATAACTGAGTCTTTGTCCGAAACGTTTGGTTTATTAGGTGGTTGGATGCACCGTTATTCAAAGCAGAAGTTCAGTGCAGGTGCCAACGTTGCCTGTTAGCTATTTATCACAGATCGCCAATTCATTTTGACTGTTAAAAATCCTGGCACCGGTCTTCTTTTGGCTAATTACATGTGAGTGCTATGGAAAAACAAGAGCCAAGGCAAAGCTTTAAATAACAAGAACAAATTCACTTAAGGGCATGAAAAGTGCCTTGTTGCAGAGCGATTCCAAAGCCAGCCACCCCCTCAGCCTAATTATACAGTGGGTTATTGGCACTGTCATAGAGCCAGAGGATTGGTGTGTTCACACCTTGCCCCATATCCATTTCCTCAACAAAACAAAACAAGTTCATGCAAAGAGCCAAGTGGACCTGGCAAAATTCCCTAGAGGGATTTTTTTTTCTCTTTTAGCTTGGAGGGTTGTGCACAATTGTGGCAGAACATCAAAATTTATAGCTGTAAAGAAACTTTATTCCCCTTCTTTTCCTATTGTGTGGTATTTGAGCGCAAGCTTGGAGGGGGTGTAGTCCATTCTGTGTGTTGAAACATCTGGCATTAAATGTCTGTGAATAGCAAAAATCTATTAAAGACCCTTTAGTGCCATTTCAGATCATGTAAAGAACTTTATCAGTCTTGTGTTTAGTGGTATACAACTTTTCCAATGAAACAATTTTGGGAGCACAAGATAAATCAATTGGATCATTTATAACTTGACTACACTTACTTCTACGCTCTAAGTATAATATTACTAGATAATATGCGTTTTGCTTTCCACTTCACCTTAAGTTGACCTTGGGCTCAAGCTTGATCCAATAATTTTTGAGGAAATGAGTGCTGAATAAGAAAAAAAATATTTGAAATCTAAATATTATTTCAAAATTGAGCAACAAATTCCTATACTAGGGGAGTCCTGTGGACTTAAAGGAGAACATCCATAATTTTTCAAGCAAACATTTATATTATACTAGTAATCAGTCTGTTCAAGAAAGGGTGAGAGTTTGGCACAAATATATTTCCGAAATATTAATGAAATACTCTGCACAGGAAATAAAAGGCAGTTAAGATTAGATTCGTGTAGTATGCCGCTATTGGACAATGGGAATATCTGTGAAGTTGATCACTGAATTGAGAGAAAATAGGCATATAAATAAGCATTTTAATTGTACTGAATGAATACAGCTCACTTTTTAATTTTGTTCTGATTAATAGCCAAGAGCATGTAAATAAATAAGCAAAAATATTGTCTTTCAAGGGCATTTATGTCATAAAAAAACAGGGTTAAACTACATTATTTCCTCATTTTTCACGCATACAACAGATGTTGTGCACATGGTTACAGAGGCCTGAGCATATTACTGTATTTGTGTGGGATACTGGGTGTGGCAACTTGTCACGCAAGAGAGCAGTGCATTGGCTAATGTATGCAGTTGTAATAGTCTGATGTACGTGCCATGATGCCATCCATCTGGAAGTAATACGACAACGACGTGGAACTCACATTTAATCAACTGCAGTAAATGACATGCTGTCAGAAGCACACCAGGGTTAGTAAGGTTTCACTTGCACAGACTGGACTATTATGTGAGTTTAAGGCATACTGTACGTCACTAATTAAAGAAAAATACAGTAAAAATGGAGATGCAAGGAAAGCTTGCCACAAAGATTTTCAGGGCATCGGACTGAGACCGGACTGTGCAAGATGGTCAGATTTGGGATACTGCAAAATGTTAGATACTTGCAGGTAACAACTTTTAAAATGAACCAAGCAACCAAAACCAAACACAGGTACATAATATCTGAGACAAGAATACAGGTCAGGTTATGTGATTAGAATCAGAATCAAAACTAGATAGGCTCAAATACACAAAACAGTACAAATAGCATTATTTTTCTGTTGGGGGTGATGGAATTAATGGCCTTAAGGAGGGGATTTTAGGCCTTGTAGTAGATTTCAAGTGGTGTCAAATCAGGACTCAGGTGTGACCCAGAGTGTGTCATTAGTGCACATGTTCAAAGTTTGTTCTGATGATAAGTCTAATGCTAGTTTTGATGTAGACCTGACAGCTTGATGTTAAACTGATACTCCCAGTTTCTCTATGAATCCTCACTATATAAACCTTTTATCTTTGTCCATTAGCATTCTGACTGGCAACATGATTGTTTCCGAGGAAAGCTACCCTGGGCACAAAAGACTTAAATTCTCCTCATTTTACAAGGAGGGACGACAGGAGCAGGTTGACATGGTGAATGTGTGTTTCAAGATCTGTGAAGTAGAATAGTACATCATCAATATATGCAATAACAAATCTGCTCAGCAGGTCTTTCAACACTTTATTGAAGCTCTTAAAAAACTGCAGGTGCTAAAGAGAGCATGTACTGTACAGAATCATGTGGTATTCATAATGGCCTAAGGTAGTGCTAAAGACTGTCTTCCATTCATCATCCTCTCTTACATGCACCAGGCTGTATGCACTTTGTAGAGCTACTGTAGCTTTGTACTTCAGCTTCCCAGAGTTGTTCTAAGGCAGCTGGTACTATGGGCAGGGGATAGCTGTACTTTATTGTTCTCAATGGTATTCTACTTGTTGTAGATATTGAGGGCTTTCTCAGGGCTTTTCTATAGTTTTCTATTGCTGTAAGAAGAGGAGTGTGTCTAGCATGTGATCCCCCCCCCCCTCCCAATCTGTCTTTCTCTCTTTCTGGTCTAACCTCCCATTTACATGAGATTGGTTTGGGGTACTCCCAGGACTGCAGCCATGCCATGCCATGGTTTCCTGCTCATCAAAGATGGATGGTCATATTGATTAATTCATCAAGCATCAGTCATCTCCACAAGCACGTTCAGTAAAAAGTTCTCTATCTAGCGCCTGAAGGAACAATCCCTTTATTGCAGACTAATTTCACCCACTCCCCGTAGACATGCTTCAGAAACCCATGGTATAGTTAGCCATGCTAAGGGGACATAATTATGAATACCACATGATTCTGTACATGCTCCCTTTAGCACTTCCAGGCTTTCAGAGCTCCAATAAAATGTTGAGAAACCTGCTGGGCAGATTTGTTATTGCAGTATATATTGATAATGTACTATTCTACTTCACAACCTGCTCCTGTCATTAATATACAGTAGGCACTTGCTCACTTCTTCCTTCAGGGGACAGGTCAAAATCTTGCATGAACAGTTCCAGGAAGTAGTAATAGGTGGGTATGTTCTTCCACCCTGGGTCCAGACTGCTGTGTCTGAGGTTAGGGCTTCATTGTTCTGCTCATTGAGCCCCTCTTATCTGGCAAAGAACATTTCACATTGCAGCATGAAGCATTGCCACATGGTGAGATAGTTAACGTACTTTTTAGTGTGAGTCACTCCATGTAACAGTTGTCTAGCACTGTCTGTTGAGACAGAGGTGGAGAAGCTGCAGCTGTGGAAGAGACGAGGCATTGATAGTTAAGCAAGCAGTGTGACTATATCTTGGCACAAGTGAAGTGCATGTCCAATAAGGTCCAGTCCAGTTTTGTGCACATTACGTGTCTGTGCTACTTTACATGATACCAAAGAGTGTTTGTAATTGCAGGGAAGAGACTTTTAATATGAACCAAGCAACCACAATTAAACATGGGTACATAATATCAACAAGACAATAGGCAAAAGGTCAGGTGATGAGCAAACAGGCATAAAATAGACTAGACAGAATCAGAAACAGTAAAAAGGCAGTAAATTATAGGGCTAACTAACCATGGTGAGCAAAACACAGTAAGGAAAAACAACAAAGTGTGTTTGTGTGTGTGGCATGGAGTCTTTATATACTGCACGTAATTGAGTTCAGATGGTGGCAAACAGTGCCCAAGTGAGCCATAGTGTCCAATCATGTTCAGAAGTTAGTACCCCCTCTGTCTATTTAGTTAGTTCTATGTGTTTTTGTGTAAAAACATAAAAATCATCTGATCATTGTGGGCCTTGGTATTAGGCAAATACAATCTCAGATGAACATATACAGTATATATGATTTTTATTATGTTTTATTTATTATGTTTATATATATATATATGAACTGAAACAACGAAGAATGGACCAAAATTCCTCCACAAGGATGTGAGAGACAGATAGTCATAAAAGAAAAATTATTGTTTTTATTGCTTTAAAAAGTTATTGCTGCTAAAGTTGGGTGTACAAGTTATTGAATCATGTGGGGAGTACTTATATTTTTGGCTTCATTTCATCAGGTATTTTTGGCTTCATTTAAAAAAAATAAATGAATAAATAAATAATTGCACGTTGAAAAAAAAGTTATATGTTGCTATTTGTCTGAGGTTGTATTTGCTTAAGACTGAGACCTGCTACAATCAGATGATTTTTTTTTAATTATGTTTTTACACACACAAAAAAAATAAATAATTTTGAACATGTGCTTGGAGTTGGAGCTCTTAGCGGCTATGTTCTTTTACATATATAGTCTAATGGCACATTCTGCTAAGCCCTGATACAGGCCAAAAAAGTCACACAAGCTCGAGGTGGCACAAGATGGTGTTATGTAGTAAACTAGTACCGGACATATGCTCAAACTTTTTTGCTCCTCCCTCATTTTGGAAGAACCCTATAAAAGTGACATCCCCTTCGGCAGGTGTGAGAAGGGGCAGGGCCGCCCGATTCAGCAAAGCTGGAAACCACTTAATGACTGAAAGTGGAGTGGGAGTAGAGTCTGGGATCCAAAAGTCCACAGTAACAACGGCACAAATATACACCCAAGTTTAAGGCTTAAAGCCTCATGTTGAGCGGCCAACTCTAAAGGCAGAGTGGTACAAAGTGCTCCAGAAATTTCAAAGGCGAGTAAAGGAAACCCTGCCAACTGATCACCGCATGAGAGAGATCCTGGCCTATGGCGGGCATTCCAGCACGCAAGCTGTGCCTGAGTTTCACAGGAGGGACGTAGGAGTCGCCTGTTGGGAGGGGGGGCGGTGAGCAAGCGAACTACATGGCGCTCTTAAAGCATGTGCTGCCGCAGCACCCTCATCTATGCCACACACCAACTATTGCAATCCAGCTGTCGATGAAAAGGTGCTGGGTTCACCATTGAGGTCCCCATGCCCAGAGGGCTAAGCTGCCCGGACGTCAGAAGTCACCAGGCCTCATGCCTAGGCTGCTCTAACGGATGGCTGGGTGGGGCCAGCTGGGCTCTTCATTGAATGGAGGAGTTAAGCTGCATTAAAGCCCGCAACAAACAAAAACCAGGAGAATCCTGCTGCACATGTGAGTGGCATGTGAGCAGGGCAATCCCCTGCATCCCAGAGATGGCTCAAAGGTGAGCTTGCAACACTGATCGTGCAGTAGCTTAAGCCATTACGCACGCAACACTGTTATGCATCAGTCAGGGCTTGCTATGCATGCTGCGTTATTGGTGTACCAGTTTATGCACACACCGCTGCCCTTCTTCCTGTCTCAGCCTTTTTACCAGTGCTGCCACCATCCCAAAGCGAGAGGACAAGTGCTGCCCTGCCTACTGCCCGACTTTTGCGTCTGGGACCTGTGTGCTGCTGTAGGAACCAACAACCCATCTCATGGAGGCCATAACGTAAAGGCAGCCAGACTGAATATGCACTGCACCTGTTCAAGCTCTGGGTGCCAAGGTGGGCGGACTGCCCACTGTCAATTCACGGGATAGAGCTCACGGCACCGGGGTGGTCGGACAAGAAACCGCTGATGATCTGCATAAATCATATGTAGCATGGATGGAAAAAGGATGATGCCTCAGACTCCTTCTTCTCCTTCTGCTTCACAGGCAGCAGAGCAGGACACCACCATGTGATTGCTATACGGATGATGTCATGTGAAGACCTGCATGAGCATGAGAACCGGACCTGGGTGTTTGTCCCGACCCAGTGATGTGTGATCGTGGCCACTGCCCACTTCAACACCCTGACACTCTGTCCCTGCTTAAGTTTGCCAGCTGGGCACTGCCTGGACCTGCATGTGCAACTCTCACCTCTCTCCTGCCCATCTTTTCCTATCTCCTGCCTCAGTTCCCTTCCCATCTTTCCATTATCATTAACAAAACTATCCTTTTCCCATAAGACCTCGCTTTGTGTCTGTGTTGTCCTGCCATCCAAAACAAAGTACAGTGATCAGATTTGAACCTTAAGGAAAAATAAAACATCTCTATTTAAGGCCAGTTCTGAACAGGAGTGATGTAGCTAAGGTTGAGAAACTACCACAACCAGAATTTACACACCAATCGGAAAGTGTTTTTTTTCCCCCCCTTGTACTTTTTGGGGCATATGGTAAGGCATTTACACACATTGGGTTTAAATGTGAATACAGCTAAAATATTTAGCAGGCACATATTTATATATTACCAAATTCCAATGCTTTTGAAGCAGTCACACATTAGTTTATTAAAAATTTATATTTGGATCATTTGGGCAGATTTGAGTCCAGTTTCATATGAAATTTAGTAATATTGAACAACATATATAAAAAAATTTATAATGAAAAATGTTCTGAATGGGAAGAGGAAATGAGTATTCCTAATTTAGTATAGTGCTTCTTTCCTGTGTCTGCCTTACATGACATTTATCATTAATTCTGGTAAAATATCAACCAGAACAAAAATATACAAAATACAGAAGTGTGACTAAAGTGATAGCTTTAGTAATTTTTTATTTTACATTTTTGGTAAACAATATAAACTGTACAGTACATCATTTCAGGGCCTTAACTTCCAAAATGATACATACAGTATATCTCATTTATCACATGGCTCAGGGGACTATTGTTGCTTGTTGTGATATTATCCAAACGCAAAACTGATGAATTTATTAGTATTTATAGTTATAGATATGGCTGCACGGTGGTGTAGTGGTTAGCACTGTCGCCTTGCACCGTCCGGGTTCGATCCCTGGCCAGGCTCAATTCCCATCTCTGTGTGCATGGAGTTTGCATGTTCTCCCTGTGCTTGGTGGGTTTCCTCTGGGTTCCTCCCACAGTCCAAAGACATTAGGTTTGGCTAATTGGCGTTCCCAAATTGCCTGTAGTGTGTGAATGAGTGAGTGTGTGTGTCTGTGCCCTGCGATGGATTGGCACCCTGTCCAGGGTGTGCCCTGCCATGTGCCCCAAGTCTCCTGGGATAGGCTCCAGGCCCCCCGTGACCCTGAATACAGGATTAAGCGGTATAGATGATGAGTGAGTGAGAGTGAGTTATAGATATTAATAAAGAGGTCACAGTTTTGCCCTGCACCAGTCAAAGGAAACAGCGAAGGAGATTGCTAAAATTTCTGTAACTGAGTTTAGAACTGTGCAGCACATTATTACAACTTGTGAGAATAGTGGTGAACTGTGAAATTTGTGGTATAACGCTGGTTAAAAAATCATGAATACATGTGATCTGAGATAACCGTAGCTGAGAAGTGCAAAATGAAATAAATAAATAAATAATAATAAATGAAAATGACAGAACCCAAAACAAAATAACAAATAAAAAAACAAAATCACACAATGGAAAACAATATAACAAATCAGAAAACACAGTGACATATCCAGAAACAAAATACTAAATGAGAAAACACAACGGCAGTTTAGCCAAACCATGAAAAGATAGGTATAGTTTGTGAATGAAATTCTTTTTGCGGACTGCAGTATAGTACTTCCTTTATATTTTGAGTGACACATGTCTCATCCAATCAGTGATAGGAATCAAAAAAGAAAAAATAGGTAGATGTGGTTTGCAAATGAAATTCTTACTTTCATACTGCTGATTGGATGAGACATCTGCCACGCAAGATCAGCGTTAATTCAGTATCTGTCGCTCAAAATATACAGGAAGTAGTGCAGCCTCACGGACCTTTAAATGTATTTTCATTTGAGATTTAAGATTGATTGTAACAGATTGTAAATGTAAGATTAATTTCAGTATTTTAGGATTGTACAGCACTTTGGTGAACTAGGTTGTATTAAATGTGCTTAAAAAATTAATTTGACTTAACTTGACAGTACTTCTTGTATGTCTTGAGTGACAGACGTCTCTTCCGATCAGCGATAAGAATTTAATTTGCAAACTATACCTACCTTTTCCAGTTTGACTGAATTGCCATTGTGTTTTCTCATTTGGCATTTTTGTTTGTTTGTTTGTTTTTTGCTGGGTTTGTTTGTTTGTCTGCTTGTTTGTTTGTTTGTCAATTGGTTTTAGTTTTTTTTTTCAGTTTTTTATTTTGTTTTTGAATTTATTTTGTTTTTGTTTTTGTTATTTTGTTTTTGAATTTGGTATTTTGTTTTCGATTTTTTGTTATTTTGTTTTTTAATTTATTTTGTTTTCATTTTGTTATTTAATTTTGTACTAATTTTTTTTATCATTTTGATATTTTGGATCAGTAAAAATCTCCTAAATTACATTATTGTTACCTAATGCTTTATGACTTTTCCCAAAATGGCCCAGAATATATAAAATTAGAAATTTCCCACCTTTACAATTTACCATAGAATTTTATAAATTCTTTTCTCATGTAGCTACAGTAGTACAACATTTGGTACAGTGGTACAAATTTGACCTATAGCATTTAGTATATAGTGATTTTATACTGGTGATGGTGTGGAGTCTTGATTAAAGGTATAATTGGTTTGTTTGTAAATATAATTTGGTGAGTTTTTGTCATTAGGACAATAGAAAATCTATTTAAACAGGACCTTGACACTGTCTTAAGAAGTGCCCATGTTTCCACCATAAGGCTCCATTTGATAGGATTTCCACCTGTGCAGGCTATTAGAAGCACCTCCAAAATTACATACAAAGTGCAATTAACAAGTAGAGTAACTCTTCAAATAAAAAAAAAATGTCCATGCAACCAACAAAAATGAGAGATATGGTGTGTGTGTGTGTGTGTGTGTGTGTGTGTGTGTGTGTTTTTTTTTTTACTAACTTATTGGGTAAATATAAAATTAACATGATTTACGTTTTCAATACCCCTGCACGCATTTTGTATGCATCAGTGTTCTTTAACTACAGTATAGTAGACAAGTGTATACTGTACAAGTCAAAAGGTGAACCAACAGGAAGCCTTTGCAATCCTGACACTGGAAGTATTATGTTTCCAGCCACCATGCTTTCTCTTCTGTTCTACACTTTGACAACAGAGAAACAAGGCCAATAAAAGTGTGAAGAACTAGCACTAATATGGAATATATGGCAAATGGTTTCAGTCATGCTTTACAATCCAGGCCCCCATATTACTGTTTGCATTTATGGGAACTGCTCCTTTAGACTATACGCATAAGAAACTTTCATATGGTATGTCTTATAGTATTCCATGGTAATCTATAGTACATATCATAATATACCATAGCATTACCATTGTACTTCAGACAATATAATGGTGCACATCATAGGACTATACAGGGAAAGTACTGTGGCACTTCAGCGGGTAACTTGGTGGTACTATGGTGGTAACTATGGTTATGGTAGCCACTGTGGTGAATAAACATGTATAAATTATTTATCCTGGTAGGTCTTTCATGTTTACTTTGGTAAAATCCTGTAACGTTACCAAAAGATGTACCATGGTAGAATAGTGTACCATAGTGTTGTACATGTACTTTATCAGCAAATAAATAATGATTCCCCCCAATGAGCAGGGCATAAGGGAGGTAGTAGACGTGGCTATAGGACTGACTGGTTATAACATTATGTGTAATTAATTTTTTCACCTCCTATGCTTGGATGCTGCTGAAAAGGAAGGTAACAGTGCTGGGGACAGTGAGAATAAACAAGCCAGAACTTCCCTGAGGTCAAATTGTCAAATTGTTATAAATAACAAAAAATAATGCTTAAAACTAATATAAATCATTGAAAACACATAAAATATTTTCTTCCATTACAAATAAAATCTGAGAGATTTTATGGTGATCTATACATCTTTCCATAGTCACATAACTTTTTTTCATAAGGATTTTTTCTTGAGATTTAAATTGCTGAGGTCAAAATGACCCGAAGGATAGACAATGAATTTGTGGATAACAGGAGGTTTAAGGAATGCTTTGTAGAAAAAGGTTTTAATTATACAAAGAATTATTTTCCCCCTCCTGAGTCTCTGTCTTTCACCCAGGTCATCAAGATTCATTCTGTAATAAGCACAGCTGATTTGTATTCTGTTTTTTTTTTTCAATCCATTTCAAAGTTACAGTACTTCTTCTTGCCAAGTTGAGAGATACATTTTTAAACAATGCTAAAAATATTTTGATTTTATTGAGTTCAACAGCACTTATATCTGTTATGGTTCCAATTTTGAATTGATCTAAGCTAATCTGATTGATGGCATGCCCCATCTGCAAAGGAAGTAGGGTTTTTCTTCAGTACGATAAATTACTTTTTGTCACGTCTAATGTCTCATATGCACGTCTGTGTATCTGATATATGGACAGGGGTACAGATGTTCTCACTATAGTGGCCAATGAGTGTATATGTGTATACACTGGCCTGATAAATATAGTACAGGTTTGCAGAACTAAAAAGTTTTTTTGTTGTTGTTGTTGTTTTTGCTTCTCTCAATGCAAAGTAAAGTACTAGTGCTTTTAAATGCTTTTAAAAAGTTATATCTAATTTAATTGGATTATAACTGGATTTAGTTCCAATTCCAGTAAAATCTATTTTCTACATTTACAACCCAAGCGATGAGGGTGAGTGAAAAAGTATCCACACTCTAGCTGTAGAATTTTTTTTACTTTAAACTTTTAGAAGCTGCAAGCCACAAATGCACTGCTGTCTTCACTTCTTCATCCGAAGTGAATCTTCATCCTCATAGGGCTGCTTTCAGGGGCCCAAACTGGTGCAAGATCAGGATTTTAAGGATCAGGACATGCAATGTTGTCAACAGCTATGGATGTGAGTGGGCATCCGTTTCCTTTTTGAAGGCTTGTGTGTGACAATCCTTGAATTGTCTATCTGGTCATCTACACTTCTTTGTGATGAAACACTTTCTTCATTCTGCACACAAAGTCTTCTATAAATAACAGCAGCAGACACCCTCAGATCACAAAAAAAAAAAAAAAAAAAAAAAATCATTGCATGCTGCTTTTTTCATGCAATCACAAGTGGGATAATATTTTTTGCCTGTACAGCAGTTAAACTGATACAACACTTTCACAGCATTGGGTGGGAACTGATCCCATCCCAAGCAAGAACCCTACCAGTGAACTACCAATGCCCATGACATTGTGCAACCACTTTAATTCCCACAATTATCCATCTCTTCACCTGAGTTAAAAAAAATTCTTGGTATTTAACCATGAGCCTTATTTTTGTGTCTTTACACGATTGGTATCTGTCCATGCTTCTGTGCTGAGATAATCATTGATCAATTAAGTCAGTCATGTTGTAACAGCGATTTTATCTTGCTATTTAGATCTTTTTGTTAGGGCATTGAAACATACAGTATATTTTTTATTTGTCTCCTGTCATCTTTCATTCTACTCATCTTTGTTTTTAATGTTATGGGGCAGGACTAATATCCCGTCACAAACTGAAATGTCCATTTTTCTATGACATTTACGCATACAAAGACTTGATTAAATCACATGAAGAGTCCACTAACCTAACAAGAATGTAGACAAGTTCACAGAGAGCGACTGTATTTACCACTACACTGTGTAAACTGGTTCTTCAAGCCAAGGCAAGATTATGAAATAATGAACCTAGATATTAAACAAAATAATACAGGACATAACACAGATGTCCATATACACATATATTGTTTCCTTCTCTTACACAATCCTAAGTATCCATCATATACTAGGCTAAAGAAAAACAGCACATGTCACGGTTTTATGCGGTGAGGTTTGAGGCATTCCAGTGCCAATGTTCCACATGCACTCAGCACAGGTGCCTGTTTGTAGAACTCGCTGATTGCAGTGCAGTGTGGTAGATGTTTTAAAATGCTACAATTACCATGAAATATGGACTAAGTCAACAGCATGTCAAATCAATGTACCAGGTTTTCCCAAAACACCAAGTACATTCAAGATTGGTAGACTGATGCTGTAGCATTAAAGTACTTCAAGCTTTTCCCCCCAGTTGGTTAAGGTCTAGAGCACTTGCATTTTATTCTTTATAATGACTATGTATACAAGATTTGTTATGTATTTAAATACTTGGTGGCATTTTGGGTTGTGAACATGTCTCTTGACATGTTCCCCGACATTACCCACAATGCGTTCAGAGTACCTATTGGTGTCATCGGGGGATTTAGCCAGGGTGTCCACCGATGCACAAAAATGCCTAAAAATGGGGAATTCTCTAGTGAATTACTGTACATGGTCTCCAGGAAGTAATTAATCAGGCATGGGATGACAAATGACACCATAGTACTGCTGACGTCTTTTTGACTCTATGCCCAGCCGGATCCAGCAGGTTTTGTAAAATAAAGAACTTTGATTGTTGTATTTCACTTTTATTGCATAAAATAACAAATTTCTCTTACTATGTTGATTATAAGTATTTGAAAAATGTTAAAATGTCATTGAGCGGCATGGTGGCGTAGTCATTAGAACTGTACTGTAGCTTCGCACCTCCAGGGTTCAATTCCCACCTTGAGTCTGTATGCATGGAGTTTGCATGTTCTGTCTGTGCTTGGTGGGTTTCCTCGGGGTACTCGGGGTACTCCGGTTCCAAAACCATATGGTCTGATTGGCGTTCCCAAATCGCACATACAGTAGTATTTGTTTGTGTGCGTCTGCCCTGCTCGGAATGGCACCTTTCCAAGGTTTACCCGACTGATGCCCGAACTCAGCTCCAGGTTCCAGGCTCTCCATGACCGTGTATAGGATAAGTGGTATAGAATTTGAATGAAAATGTCATAAAAACATTGAATTTCACTTTTGTTGCTGCACTTTTGGCCACCGCTGTATTTCTGTAAAGTGATGTGAAAGATTGCTTAAAATAGATGAAACTTCTTGTACACATGTGGTCGCGATTTATTTTAGACATATCTGTAATGCTTCCAAGCCACATATCTGACTTGTTATTGATTATTGAAGGAGCAGAATACATCTTAGTGCACATACAGTCGTGTTAACAGGTCATACTTGGAGATGAAACTGCATACGTTCACAGCTTTTAAAAATATCACTATTTTATGCTAGCAACTAATCTCTCCCAGGTGATGATACAGTAATACAGTGAGGTCATGGAATGTCCCATGTACAATGAAACAGTTGTAGTTAATGTGTTCCATGTAGCATCACTAATCTTTCTCAAAAAAGTTCTCATGAGAATGAACCATGCAGTATTACAACAGGCACCTTCAGTCTCGCCAAGGCAAGGCTATTACGTACATGAAACAGCATTGCGGAATGGCCAGTCAAGTCAAGTCTTTGTGTGTGTGTGTCAGAGGTGAAAAAAACGTTATTAAGCAATTTACGAAAACTTTCATAATGTCCCAGAATTCATTGCAAAATTTTGTATTGTGTTTTCAATAGTGTTTTCCTGTCAGAGTTTAATAACTCACTCCATCAAAATGTGGCTTAATGTATAATCAAACAAAATAGCCAAATTAGTTGAGTCCGCCAAGCCAAAACTGCATCACAAAAAAGACTTGTCTGACGTTATGAGAATAAAATAACAGTGTGTTCCATTTCAAAAATTGACATATCCAACAGTGCATTTCTTTCGTTTGTGATTTAACGTGTACAATGCACCTTAGTTGGATCCAGGCGTGCTGCCGTCACAGACATTGTTTCCACATTACTCTTCACATTTCTCTGATTTCCTCATTGCAGATTTATGTCCAACTCTGTTTCTCTCTCTCTGCTTTACACATATTAAACATCTGAGCATTTTCCATTCAGAAGCACTCATCCTTCCTTGACATTGCAATTTAATTTCCAAGGGTCCCTAATTTTCAAACAAGATTTGGCTTAGTTGGCTTAGAGTGTCAAAATTTTGGACAAGCTGGAAATGACTCGACTACAAAGGATTTTTTTTCCCCCTTCCCAATAAGAAACTGGCACTTTAATTTGACACCATAACTGAATTAACCTTTCTTTACAACAGTGAATAGAAAAGCAAAAACACACTAAGATGCACTGGTTACAACATCTGGTTTCATTCTTGTCAGCTGAGAATTCAGGGAACTGAGGCTACAGTGGACACAGGACACAGATTGGAAATACATAACCTGTTTTTTTTTGTTTGTTTGTTTTGTCCCCCCCAATCTTCAACTGCTCGATTTCGGTGAACCTGTGGCTCCAATTCCTGTTCTTGGCTGAGTGGAGTGGATCCAGATGTGGTCCACTATTTTGTGGACCAGAGAACTGTTTTGAATGAGCAGGTGTGCAAAAGTTTCTATAAAAGTACCTGGTATACCATATATATGTTATTAAAAAAATACAAGCATTGAAAAAAAGGGAAGTGTAAAAAGATAATAGTACACCAAAAATAAGAAAAGTAACTGCCATCACAAGGTGGTTTAACAGTAATGTTTTCAGCAATTGAAACTACAGTAGCTCTTCTACTGGATCGGACTCCACAGGCCAACCTTCACTCTCCTTGTGCATTATGGTGCCTTGGCCACCAATGATCTTATCACCAGTTCACTGTAAAATTGTTACTTAGGTCCTGATAACTGCAGACCAGGAACATCCCACAAAAACTGTACTATTGAAGTTGTTTGTATATTAGTTTCTGAGATGTTGAGAAAACGCATCGTCAGCAATACTTACAAATAATTTAATTTACAAATTTGATCTGTGTCATTTATTTCCTTTCTGTAATGTGTAATGTGTCAACTGTGACAAGTGATAAATACCCCCTCTGCTGTAGATATAATTTCTAATCCTTGCACAAACCGACAAATATCAACAACTTGACCCCTGCATTATTGCAACAGCTATCATTAGTAAATACAAAGAACAGGAAGTACGTAGAACATTCAGCCTTGAGGGATCCATATCCTCGTAGGAAAGATTTATGCTATTTAGGCCCAGTTCCAAATAGAGCAGCTTGGAGTCCTCCTTTGTATGTTCTCTATGGCCAAAAGACCATAGGGTGGTTTCATTTCAGGTTTAAAAAATGGTCATGTAGAGCCTATCATAAAGCAGAATTAGGAACAGTAGACATAAATTTGTGGTTAATTGCAATCAAAGTGGATGGGTTTGTTTGAGTAAGGCAAGGAGGATGCAATAAATGTCTTTTTTTATTCATCTGTTATTAAGAGACTATTGACAAATACTATTTAAAATATATTACAAGGTAAAACAATCATGTCTTTATCTGGACCTACACCACTCAATCAATAAGTGTGATCTTTATATTTAAAAATGAATTCTAAAATTCTAACCTTCAAAATCTTTGAACCTGTTGAACCTGAACCGCGATTTTTTTTTAACTCTTTAAAATTGCTTTAAAGAGTTAAAAAAAATTTGTGGTAAGCTGCGGAAGTATCATTTTGTAGATGTTGATTTTCTTGAAGCAACAGGTTGCATGGTGTTAAGTTCTGTTTTCTTAAATCAGACCAACACGGGCTCAGTTAACCATCATTTGTTTTTACTTCCCTTATTCTCTCCTCTCTGTTCGTCTTTTCTTTTTTTTTTTGTTTATCCCCCCCAGTCCCCCCTAGTGGGCAGGAATATGAACAATTAAATGGAACAGAACACAACATCTTCCCCTTTTCAGAAAGAATACAGCTGCATATAACTAACCAGCAATTAACATTAATGAAGAATAACTAGATATTATGAGTTAACGATCAAAGAAATTAATTCAACATTTCTGTGATATTCATGCAAATATCCACACAGCTTAAATACTCCACATTCTCTACATGTGTAAAACATATAGTCCTTAGTCCAGGCAGGTTTTTGTCTAATTCTACCAGACCTATTCAGTGGGCTTGGTGAGGGTTCATGCTGTACCTCAGTAAGAGGAACATTTTTATTTGATTCTGTCACCTCGGCCAAGCGTGAGGCATTCCACACCTTACCATCATCGAGCAGGTAAGAATGATCACCTTTCTTCTGGACAACAGATTTTGGTTTTGTGAACTTTTGTTCACCCTTTCTTACCATCCAAGGTTTCTCAACTCGGACTAGATCTTCAGGTTTAAATTTAGAAGGTTTCGCATTCCTCTTGGCGTCCATGTACTTTGTCTTGTTTTCTTTTTACATGTTCTCGAATCATATTTCTGTCTTTTTCGTTCACCGAAAAGTCCATGACCTGCAGCTTGGTTCTCATACATCGACCATGGAGTAGCTCAGATGGTGTAACACCTGTGGTAGCGTGAGGAGTACTTCAATAGTCCATTAAGAATATCTGAGTGAAGGACTTCCACAGTTCTGCTTGAATTGAAGCAGTTTGTCAACAGTCCTTTAGTACTCTGTTAAATCTCTCCACCTCTCCGTTTGCACGAGTATTGTAAACTGCAGATCTGTAATGACGTACATTCCTCTCCTTCAGAAACTCAGAAAACTTGGCAGAGGCAAACTGACGGCCATTATCTGAAACCAACTCTTTCGGGTTTCCTTCACGGGCAAACACAGTCGTTAAGTAGTGCTTAAGAGCAGATGTGTCAACCTTGGAGGTAAATGCGACTTCGGGCCATTTGCTGAAGTAATCCACAAGAGTTATGGCATATCTACAGTCTGATGGCGCAGTTTCGAATGGTCCGACAATATCAATGGAAACTTTGTCCCAGGCGGCAGAAGGTAATTCAACAGGGGTTAGAGGAGCATCATGGGTAACAGCAGACTTATCATTTTGTTGGCAAGTATGACAGTTGCGTATCAAAGCTTCTGTCTGGCTGTCCATCTTGGGCCACCAGTACAGCTGTCTCAGCCTTTGCTTTGTACTGACTATCCCCTGGTGCGATTCATGAGCTAATTCAATTAGTCTTTTTTGTATGGACTCTGGTACCAAAAGACGGTGTGTTCCTCTGATGATACATCCATCCACAACAGAAAGCTCATGCCGGATAGGAAAGTATGCTTGTATGTCCAGGTGGACATCATTCTTGTGTTTAGGCCAACGTGTCTCTTGATATGTACGCAGTTTAGCGAACAGTGGACAATCACTGCATGCAGACTGAAAATCTTCTTTGGAGATGGCTGGGAACAAATGAAATCATAGCAACTGACTCAATGGTTTCTGCAAAGTCCTGTTCAGTATTTGCCAGAGACAGTCTAGATAGGCCATCAGCGACACTGTTCATTGGACCTGGTCTGTATTGAACCTCATAGTCAAACTCCATAAGGCGTGCAGACCATCTGGCAACACGTAATCCCGCTCGACTATTCCCTTTACTCGTCAACAGAGTGGTAAAGGCTTGATGGTCAGTGCGCAGCAAGAATTTTCGTCCCCAAAGCCATGTGCACCATTTCTCAGCAGCCCAGACACAGTGACAGTGACAGTGCTTCCTTCTCAACAATGGAATACTTCCGTTCAGCATCTGACAAGGAGCGTGAAGCAAAAGCTATTGTTTTTTCTGTCCCTGTGTCATCCAGCTGAGTCAAAACAGCACCAACCCCATAGTCTGAGGCGTCGCAGGAGAGTATTGTGGCGTAATTGGGGTTGAATAGGGCAAGAGCCGGACTGCTCACTATGGCCTGTTTGACACGGTCAAAACTTACTTGTGCTGCAGTATTCCAGCAGAATTCACAGTATTTACGAATTAAGGCTCTCATTGGCTCCACAAGAGTAGCATAAGCAGACACAAACTTACTGTACCAAGCACTCAGACCCAGAAACAACCGTAATGTAGCTGCATCAGTTGGAGGAGGTGCATTTGTAATAGCAGTAGTATGGCCATCGACTGGATGCAGACCATTTGCTGAAAGTCTGTATCCCAGGAAGCTGAGTGTTGTCAGGTTTAACTTACACTTGTCTGCATTCAGTTTCAGATCGGCTTCCTTGATCCTTTGGAACACCGCTGTGAGATTTGCATTGTGGCTGGCTTCAGACGACCAATGAACGATAACATCGCCCAAGTAACACTGAACACCATTCAGGCCCTCCAAGATTGTAGTCATCATTCGCTGAAAAGCAGATGGTACCGAACACAGTCCATACGGTGATGAAAGCAGTAAGTCCTCTACTCTCCTCATGTAACTGTACTTGGTAGTATGCATTCTTAAGGTCAAGAGAAGAGAACATCACTGATCCATGCAATTCAGACAGTAGCTCCTCTATCAGCGGTAAAGGATAGCAATCTTGTACCACAGCTTTGTTAGGTTCCCTCAAGTCCACGCACATACGAATGGTGTTGTTCCTTCTTTTGGTGACCACAATAGGGGAAACCCACTCAGATGAATCAATCTTCTCAATGATACCATTCTTTTCTAGCATCCCAAGTTCATCTGACACTGCTGCTTGCACAGATAAACATAGGTGGCGGAGTTTTTGCTGTACTGGCTTAACACTCGGGCGTATTTTCACCTTATGTATGAATATTTTTGCACATCCATATCCAGCAATGGTTGGTATGGAGACAGGTCTGTCTGAGGAAGTGAATGAAATGCTGGATGGCTGAAGCAATGCACACTGAGTAGCAGGTTCAATCTGTCGACCACCCTTAATTTCAATCTCCAGTGCTTTACATAAATCACGTCCAATGAGCGGAGATCCTGATTTGACTATGTTAAACTCCCCAGCTACAGTCTTCCAGTAGAAGGTCACGTTCAGTTTCAGGTAACCACTCACCGGTATGTTCTCCCGTGAGTAAGTCAGAAGCCGTACTTTTGGTGGGAATAGGAGACATGAACTGAAATACTCTTTGAATATTTGTTGCGGCAGGAGCGATGAACCAGATCCTGTATCCACCATCATTTTAATAGTGCAGGTCTGTGTAGGAAAAGTTGGTCGTAGCAATAGTAAAAGTACCAACTGGAGCCCCGTCATCAGTAAGGCAACCATTTACACAGAGGACAGTCATTTCAGGTAAGCATACTTCATTAACTAACCTTGATGCCGTCTTGCACACTTTTGAGAAATGCCCGACTTTTCCACATGT
>JAAGKR010000026.1:349601-366552 GCA_011419295.1 Clarias macrocephalus | reverse complement strand
GTGTGTGTGTGTTTGTCTCTCCCGGTCGATCGGGCCCGGACCGGTAAGTGTATCAAGGTGCAGCGGACACAACAAGTTAAACTCTTCTCCTCTTAGCTTAAACTTAGCTCGGACACACGACCTCTTCATTTAAAACCTAACAGTCACGTTCAGTTTCAGGTAACCACTCACCGGTATGTTCTCCCGTGAGTAAGTCAGAAGCCGTACTTTTGGTGGGAATAGGAGACATGAACTGAAATACTCTTTGAATATTTGTTGCGGCAGGAGCGATGAACCAGATCCTGTATCCACCATCATTTTAATAGTGCAGGTCTGTGTAGGAAAAGTTGGTCGTAGCAATAGTAAAAGTACCAACTGGAGCCCCGTCATCAGTAAGGCAACCATTTACACAGAGGACAGTCATTTCAGGTAAGCATACTTCATTAACTAACCTTGATGCCGTCTTGCACACTTTTGAGAAATGCCCGACTTTTCCACATGTTCTACATTTGCAGTCTTTGGCAGGGCAGGATTTATCATTTGCCAGATGGTTAGCAGAGCCACAGGGGTAACACTGCTGCTGTCCCTTTGCACATTTATCCTCTTTTGGTTTAATCCTTGTTTTATTTTTGTGCATTCTTGCCTTTTGAATTGCTGCTACTTGCTTCGATTCCCCTTCAGCAATGACTTTAGCATCAGCTACTGCTGCTTCGATTTCTCTTGCAATAGACAGTGTCTTTTGAAGGGTTAAATCCGGTTCTAATAACAGTCTTTCGCCAATTCTGGGCATGCATGTTTTTTCTACAATCTGGTTGCGGATCATTTCCTGCTCAATATCGCCAAATGCGCATGTTTTAACTAGTTCACGAAGTGCTACAACGTAATGATCAGTGGACTCGCCCACAGCTTGAGCGCGTTGTCTGAAGCGGTATTTCTCTGAAACTACATTCAGTTTAGGAGAGAAGAATTGTTTCAGCGCTTGTAAAGATCCGTCGTAAGTATCAGCAGTAAGAGGCAGTGTATTGTAGATTTGTTGCCCCTCTGTTCCTAAACAGTGTATCAGACCAACACGGGCTCAGTTAACCATCATTTCTTTTTACTTCCCTTATTCTCTCCTCTCCGTTCTTCTTTTATATATATATATCCCCCCCAGTCCCCCCTAGTGGGCAGGAATATGAACAATTAAATGGAAGAGAACACAACACATGGTCAATCCTTTAAAACATCAACATGGGAAAAATGCACCTGCTATTATATACTGTATATGTAGACATTCCATCATCCATTGCCCCAGTGCCACACAGCACAGAGCTCCACGCACCAACACTTCAGAAGAACATGAAGAAATAGTTGTTGATACAGATTACAGAGATGCAATAAAAGGTAGAAACTCATACTACCCCAACCAGAACGACCTCAACGACTTGGGAAGAAACCTTGGTCTCACAAAGTCCAAAGCCGAGCTTTTGACGTCAAGACTCAAGCAGTGAAACAAGTATTTTTCTAAATTCTTCAGCTGTCAAGGTGAGCTTTGCTTCTGCAATGATGTGACTGGTCTGTTTAAAGCAAGTGGAATTTCCTGTAACCCCAGTGATTGAGAGTTTATACAGGAGCCTCAAACCTGTGCTGCTTCATAACGGAAACATGTATCCATCTCTTCCACTGGCTCACCCGGTGCAGATTTAAGAGCAATACAGCAATGTTAAAATCATGTTAGATGCTTTGAAGTTTGAGGACTACCACTGGGAGGTGATCAGAGACTTAAAAATGATGGCATTTCTAATGGGTCTCCAAAGTGGCTTCACCAAGTATGCATGCTACTGTATTTTCGCTTATGGTACGGCAGGGGCACTGTGGCACACTACCACTGAAGATACTGGCCAGAGTGAACTGCATTCGATGTGGGCAGAAACCACAAAAAGTATTGTTTCCACCATTGCACATTTGCACATTGCACAATTGGGCTTGATGAAACAGAGTCAGAGCCATTGATAATGAATCTGCAGTACCTTCAGGAATTACAAAAAAAAAACTTTTAGAGGTTTAAGTGAAAGCAGGGATCTTTGTAGGCCCACAAATAAAGAAGATAATGGAGTGCAAGGAATATCCTAAGAAGCTCACCAGGACACAAAAAGCTGCATGGAACAGCTTTGATGTAGTGGTTCCAGGATTCTTTGGGAGTCACAAAGGTGAAAAAATATGTGGAACTTGTAGAGCCCATGGTGCAAAGCCTCTTCAAAATGCAGAACATATTGTAGGCTTGCCGCTCATCAGCATTACTAAAGTGTTGTTTTGGAAACTGGCCATTTTACCGATCATGAAAATATCTTTTTATGGTCATTTTCATGGAAATAAGCTCAATGCTCACATACCTAAATGTCACATCTACCAAAGGATATTAGGCAAAAGCTGTGCTCCGTGATATCCTCTCAGAATTTGGAGCTCCAAAAGTCCCATAACCTTGAAACACGAAAAACATCGTAAAACTCAAGATCACTGTTTAAAAAGTCATAACAACTTATTTACACACTAAGAGCCATTTGTAGCATGTGCCAACATAATAACAGCCCACAAATGCAACAAACCACAAAGGTAATACAAATCTGCAGTTTTATATAATAATCCCACAAACATAATATTACATTTGGGGGGGGATTTATTACAATTTTGAAAGCTGAAGATTTGCACCTTTCTGCAAACTTGACAAATCCTGCTGCAGATTTGTATGCTGTTTGTGGTTTATTAGATTTGTGGGCTGTTATTACATTGGCTGGTGTTACACCATGTCAACAGATTTTCATGTTTATACAGTCAATTTAAAGACAGCAGGCAAGTTGCCCATTACCTTTCAGCATCTTTAGATCATTTCAATTCAAATTAAGGTTGGTATATGAAGGAAATATTGAACATGCTGTATTTATGAAAAAAAAAAAATAATAATCCATTGCCTCAAAGACCATGTTACTGAGTATTTAAAGGAATTTGCATTCTGCTTCTTATTGCATTCGTTGCTTTAAAGTGTTTGTAACATGTGTGTTTAATCTAAATGTTTAATTTAAATCAATCACCTACATTTGCCATTTTTCTAATTTCTTTAACTATTTTTTTTCCTTTGAATGTCTTTTCAGGGTTTTGGAACTCCTCATATTTTTTTAATCTCCCCTGTACTCCCAGCCAATCATGTGCCATAGTTAGATACTTTATGCATGAACGAGACAGATAAGGGAAGACATTTATCACAAAGAAGATTATTTGTCGCTTGGCTATTGGTCCTTACATTCCACAGGTTGTTTTAATTAGATGTCACCCTCCAACATATGTTGAAGTTTAAAAAGTTTCTCCATGGCAACCTGAATTTATAGTGGCACCGCAGAACCCTTGATTAAGTTTTTTCTTCCATGAAGTGCTTTTGAAAGAAGTGCTGGCTTATGCT
Organism: Clarias macrocephalus; assembly: GCA_011419295.1. Classification (NCBI taxonomy): domain Eukaryota; kingdom Metazoa; phylum Chordata; class Actinopteri; order Siluriformes; family Clariidae; genus Clarias; species Clarias macrocephalus. The sequence goes on along the minus strand of JAAGKR010000026.1, from coordinate 363,140 downwards.
AATGGAATGGTACAGTAATGCCTCTTTTCTCGGTCTGCGTGTCCAGGTGCTATATAACGTTCCGTGAGCTGGCTTCATTAGGGTGACAATTATTCTTTAGTGTCTTATTGCAAATCAATCAATTAATCATTAACTAATTCACTCATTCATTATTTTGTCTTCAGAAAGTGTGGTTGATGTCAGCATGGAGATGATAACAGGAACACTATTTAACAAACACTCACAATCAACCTGCAAGCATGTTTTTTTTGGACGGGCGTAAAAGGGAGTAAATCAGAGAACCTTGGTTAACTTCATAAAACTGATTACTCGGTTGATTAAGTGTTTTAAAATTGAACTAATTTTCTTTGAGTAATAGTAGAAGAGTCATCACTATTAATGTACCGGAACAAAAATGGCCTCCTCTGCAGATTTATGTTTACTTTTTTTTGTTGTTGCTGAAACTCTTCTGCTTGCTTTCAATCTGATCCATGCAATTTATGTTTTGTGTATTAACGTTTGCCATTTTACTTACATATATTAATTCTATTTTATTTATAATTCCCATTTGTAGGTCAATGCTGTCTTGTAACTACCATTCCTTGGTCTTCTTGAAAGCGCCCTTATAAAATGCTTAGTTGCTATGCTGTGTCTTTTGACTACGCTTCCTGAAAAAGGCATAATAAAGCTGTTCACACCTTCTGCACATTAAAATCTGTTAACAATGTTTTTCTAGCTTCATATCATCCATCTGATCCATGAAGTTTTGAGAAAAATCTTAATGCTTAACATGGCTCTTTTTACCCTGTGAACCTGATAACGATATGTCCAATGTAGTCCAATGTATCATTGTAAACTTTCATCAGGTGCCATTAGCTGCCCCAGCGGAATTTGCTCTAATGAAAACCATCGTTGATAAATACTTCATTTAAAGGTCAAACTTTCTTGTAAGATCAGAAGGAATATTTTGGAGTTCCTAAGAACTCAAGAGCAAAGGATTTGAGGAAAGCCAGAAGGTTTCAGAAGAGCAAAATCCAAATGCACTTATTACAGTGTAAGTGTAAACAAGAGTCCTAAGTGCTTTGTACCCTTTGGATTTGAGATTGAGCAGTATTGAGGCTAAATATTTGGGAAGAGAGGTTACTAGGAGGGGTTATTCTTGTTGGCCAATTAAAATTTATTCATTATAAATCATACATTAATTGTTAAACACTGTATATTCATGAAGTTGTTTTAAAAAATTATAATGTTCTGGTCCCTAAAACTCAACAGCTTACTATACTATATATATAACTATATATATACAGTAAAAAAAAAAAAACACCCAGTATAACACCAATGTACAAGTTAAACCACTGTTTAGTATTCTGATTTCCGTAATTAACATGCTGAGACACACCCCACCAACGTTCAGCAAAGCTCTGATCAGCAAAGTATTTTGCTCATATTTTTGAACGTCTCAAAATGCATAAAAAGATCATTTTTGCATAACAGGTGCCCCTTAACATTAATGATAAACTTCCTTAACAAACCAAATTAAGGTAACATGTATTACTACTAGTCTCCTTGATAAATTAGAAAATGTTGTAGGAATTAAGGCCTCTCCTGGCTCAGGTCATATTTGACTGATTGTTAACAGGTTGTGGATGTAAATGGTAATTATATTATGTGTACTAAAGTGAAGTTTTGTGTTCCTCATGTTTCTGTTTTAGGTGAACTCCTATTTTCTCCTCCGGTCAATTTTATTTGTAAGTGTGGTACAGTTATGTTACACTGTTATGCTGATGGCTCAGTTATATGCCTCAGCAAAGCCACATGAATGTTAAGGAATGGGTCAAAGACATTAAACACTGGATGCGTATTTACTTCCTACTGCTTAATTCTAACAAGACAAAAGGACCATATGCAGCTAGAAGTAAGCTTTCTGATCACACAGTAACTCTGGATGTCCTTTCTGTTTCATCAAGTACAAGACCTCTGTGTGATTATTGATTCTAGTCTTTCATCTAAAGCTGTTCAGAATGCAGCAGCCTCACTAGAATATGATATATAATATGATATAGAATAGATATGAGCACATCACTTCTATCTTATTCAAACTGCATTGGCTCCCAGTGAAATTTTACATTGATTTGAAACTACTATTGACCTATAAAGCACTAAATGGTCTCATGACGCAGTACATGTGTGAACTTCTAGTATTTAGTGGTCTGCTATACCTACTTCAATCAAAGGGTGCAAGCTGCTTGTTGGTTCCTTGTATAATGAAAATTTCCGCATGGGGGTGAGTGTTTTTTTTTTTTTTTTTTTTTTACAAAGCCCCAAAGATATTAAAAACATTTCAATGTTAAAATAATGACTCAGACACAGTCTCTATGTTTAACTCTAGGCTAATTTATTTATTTTGCCTTTTGTGAATAGATTGGTAATAGGTAAAGGAGCAGTTCTGGGGTTCTCATGGACGTAGAGTTTCATGTTGAACTGGTATGTTTGGATGCTGTTTTCCCCACTCTTATTGATCACTCAGGTTTGTTTATTGTGAAGTGACGGGGTGCTTTATTTCCAGGGAGCCCTCATGTCTCTATTTCTTGCTGGCTCTCCCTTTTATGTATACTGTCATAATTAGTCCTGTTAGCATCCCTGCTTGGAGTCTGCATGTAATATACATTGATGTTATTTATTATGTGAGTCTTAGCATATCTAACTGTTCTCTTTCTCTCTCTTTCTGGTTCCTCTTCCTATTATGATCTCACTATTGTGAGTTTGTTCTTGACACTGTCACCATTGGCCTGCCTATCAGAAACGTATATGAACAAAATTTACTCTTACACACTCACTCATTGTCTATACTGCTTTATCCTGTATACAGAGTCATGGTGGCCCGGAGCCTATCATAGGAGACTTAGGGAAGGAGGCGGAGATCTCCTTGGACATTATGCCAATCCATCTCTGGACACACCCAAATACACATTCACACACTATAGACAATTTGGGAACACTAATTAGCCTAATCTGTAAGTCTTTGGACTGTGGGGAAAAAAACTAGAGTACCTGGAGGAAACCCACCAATCAAGGAGAGAACATGCACAGAGACCCAAGGCAGGAATCGCACCAGGACCCTGGAGGAGCAAGGCGGCAGTGCTAGCCACTGAGCCATGGTTCTGAATGTATTCATTTATGTTTATCCACTGGAATTACTCTCCTTGATAGGTTGAGGAGCCAAGCAATTCCAGGAAAAACTCATAGCAGAACTCTGACCCAATGTTAGCTTCCAGTAAAGCTGCATCATGCACATTATGTGGCAGACTGTGATGCACTGGGTGTTCTAACACCATTCTCTCATGGCCATTTATGGAACACATTGCTTGTGCTCTCCCTGAGAGGGAGGGTTTTGGATACCTGCACCCTCACATCAATCATAGTGACCCTAGCCAATCATGGTAATGGTAATTACCATGCTAGAAGTAAGCTTTCTGATCACACAGTAACTCTGGATGGCCTTTCTGTTTCATCAAGTACAAGACCCTCGCGACGCAGTACATGGCATCTATAAGCTCATACAAGTGAAGGGAGCAGACAGCGCTTTTCTTCAAGTGTGTTTTGCCATCCCAACATATGAGCAACAGGCAGAAAAGATGTCAGCAGTTGGTAGAGCCCACCCTCCCAGGCTGGCAGTTTTTGCGCTGATGGGATCGTGCCCTAATGGGTGGGAATTGGTTAAAATACATTTGGCCATTGATGTAAATAAATGTTGTGAATATTGTTTAATCCTTACTGTGTTAGACTTACTTGTGGTATATTAGTGCTGTTATACTTGAGGTAAAATATTATTGGTTTGGCAAACATGCCTGCAGCAATTCATTACTGTCACTCTAAATGACATAGTTGGAAATGCATTACACTCTTTAAAAGGTCCATCATGTGTGTATGGCGGTTTGAGCCTCTGTACATGTACATATTTGAAATATTGTGGTACCACTTGTGTCAGTAATAGTGTTGGGGCTCATATCTACAGTTTAAAAATACTAAATAATATCCCTTTATGCTCCCAAGGACATCAAATGTTAGATCCCAGCAGGTTCAATGTACTGTACTGTACTTTTACCTAGTTATGTTTTTGTCAGCCAGTCATTCTCTATTCTTTTTCCAAGACCAAAAAGTGGCAGCAAAGTACTTCTAATTCCTGGGTTTTGCACAGTTAATTAAGATCTTAAGTAGTGCATATAAGTTCATAATACATTATTGACAGGAATTTATTGAAGAAAAAAGAAGTTCAGAATAAGAATGAAACAACAGGTGCTAAATTGAGACATGGATAAATTGAACTACTGGCATAACAAGAACTAAGCATAACAAACTAAGAATTGCAAGAAGGCTTGGTATGGTGCAAATGTAAGCACATAGAAAGTGCAGGCCCTCGTGATTAGACTAGAGGCAGACTCTGGCTTTGGTCTATTTAAAGAAACCATGATTGGATTTGCTGATAGCGCGCAGGTGTCAGTAATCAGTGGCGCGGGGTCCACGCTTCCAGGAACACATTAGTGATACATATGGAGTATTCAAAGCTTCCACTCATTTCACCCACTTGGGTAATTTACATTTACATTTAGGCATTTGGCAGGCGCTCTTATCCAGAGGGATTTTGTGCTCCAAAGTTTCCGTCATTGGATAGATACTTACACTGGGTTACTAGGTTACTAAATAAGTGCCATCATTGGGAAGGTTCCTTTATTTATTTTTTGAATGGGCGGGGGATTAGTCCATGTATTGAAGAAACAAATATGTCTTGAGTCGCCGTTTAAAGAGTTTGTCAAAGACATAGGACATCTAGAGGAAGTTAATTCCACCAGCTAGGTGCCAGAACAGGAACCTAGCACAGTGTTGAAGGGACCAGACGAGCAGTGCTGGAGGATCGGAGGGAACATGGTGTGGTGTGTGTTGTGATTAGAGCTGAGAGATAAGTGGGTGCTGGGCCATTCTTAGCTTTGTCGGCAAGCATCGGGGTTTTAAATTTGATGCTGGCAGCTACAGGAAGCCAGTGCAGAGAGGCGAGAAGTGGGGTGGTGTGGGAGAACTTGGGAAGGTTGAAACCAAGACGTGCAGCTGCATTCTGGATCAATATAGTCAGCCATAGGTTGAGCTTCAGATGAGATGGGGATACTTATAGCATACTCCACAGTGAACACGTGTGTTCAGACCTTTTAACCTAGTCATTTTACCTACTGGCATGTCCGTGGTACATAGGAGCAAACTGGAGAACCTGGGTTACAAAACCCAGAATAAAAACTTCACACAGATAGTCAGGATTGAACCCAGGACCCCTGAGGCAGTCATGCTACCTGCTGCATCACCATACCACCAACAAAGCTTCCAGTATTTCTTCAAATGTTGGCCTGGAACCTCTTTATTGTCATGGACCAGTGATGAATTGACTGTAGAAGCTGCACACTAATATGTGTTCTTGGAGGGAACTATGATAGCCATACTGGGTGATCTTATATAAGTTGGCTGTTGTAAACACGAACAAACACACATGGCTCAAAACATGTCAGTATTTGAGACAATCCAAGAACGGCTGACTTATTTCATGTTAAAACTATTGCAAAAGTGGTGTGTGTGTAATCAATTGGAACATATACTGCAGAAGTAATGACATAATGTTCTTTCTATTTGGCACAAGACTAAGGCATTAAGAAGATTATCTCTAGTTTTATGTTAGAAATGTACATAACGAATATAAAGAATTTATAGAACTTGGGCCAGTCATGTGATAACTAAATTAACCCTACAGCACAACATGCTGGTCAGATTGTAGGCACCCGAGACTGGAATTTAGTAATGATTTATGGCTGACTATAATTGAAGGTTACAATCAGGGAGGTGAAGGTTTTGATTGTCCACAGATGTTTTTGATGAAGCTGAACAATTTGCGGTGAGAATATTTTTCATTTTTCCCCAAAACATTATTTCCCAAATGACTGTTGTTTTATGATGTAAAATCACACAAAAGGGCAGAAGTATATGTTTGAGTGGTCATTAATGTGCTATAAAACACAGAACTGTTAATAATAGTACACATACCTCTTTAATATGGCAAATGGTAGATATGCTAAATATTTATGAATCTTAGATATTATTAAATAACTAAGATTTTAACTTTGAAAAGTTAAAATCCTAAAAGTTGGTATGAAATGCCAAGGAGTTGAAGGTTAAGCTTAGTTTTTATACCTTTTTTTTACAACTATATTCGAATAAAATTAAATACAATCACTCTAATTTGTTTGAATCTTTTTTTCTTTTTTTATGATTTTTCATCAGGAGATACACTTATTGGCCACTAAACACAAGGGACACCTTGATTTTTCTGGGTTGGACCCCTTTTGCTTCCAGGACTGCCTTTTGAAACATACATTAGAGCTTCTGGTTCATATGGACATAAAAGCATCACACAGTTGGTGCCGATTTGTCAGCTGCACATCCAGAATGAAAATTTCCTGTTCCACAACATCCCAAAAGTGTTCCATTGGATTGAAACCTGGTGATTGGTTAAATACAGTGAACTCGTAAAAAATTTATGATTTATGGAACAGTTTGAGAAGATTTTAGTTTTGTGGCATGGTGCATTATCTTGTGGACATAAAGTGATGCACATGGTCAGCAGCAATGCTCAGGTAGGCTGTGGCATTTAAATGATCCTCAATTAGTACTAAAGGCCCAAAGTGTTCCAAGAAAATATCCCCTACATCATTACACCACCAGCAGCCTGAAGCATTGATACAAGTCAGGATGGAGTCATGCTTTCAGGTTTTCTATGTCTATTCTGACTCTACCTTCTGAATGCCGAAGCAGAAGTCAAGACTCATCAGTCCAGGTAATGTTTTTCCAATCTTTTCTCCTCCAGTTTTGGTGAGTCCATTTGAAGTGTAGCCTCAGTTTCCTTTTCTTAGCTGACAGGAGTGGCATATGGTGTGGTCTTCTGCTGCTGTAGCCCATCTGCCTTAAAGTTCAATGTGTTGTACGTTCAGAGTTGCACTTCAACATACCTAATTGTGTTGAGATGTTATTGAGATGTGAGTTATTGCTGCCTTTTTATCAGCTGGTACCAGTCCTTCGACAAGGCATTTTTGCCCATCAAATTACCACTCACTATAAATTTCATCTATGCAGAACATTCTCTGTAAATCTTCTAGTTGGTCAGACATAAAAATCCAATTCCGCCAGCAATTTTGGAGACACTTATACCAGCCTCTCTGGCACCAACAACCTACAGTAATTGACCTTTCTTTCCCATTCTAGTGGTCAGTTTGAACTTCAGCAGCTTATCCTGACCATGATTAAATGCATTGACTTGCATTGAATCTATTTTTTTGCACCATTACTAAGGAAACTTGCAAATTTAACTGTTACATCTAGTGTATCTTGACTTCTTGATTGCATTTAATGGTGAATCTGTGGTAAGTGAACAGCTGGAAAACACTAAGCATTGGGTGTTGGTTTTGCTCAAAAGGAAAGGCCATGCAAATAAAGAGGTTAATAATGAGGTTGTTCGGGTTTAAAAAAAGTTGTTTGTGTGCAAGTTTGTGAGGGAACGTTTAAGGTTAAACCCAAACAGGGAGTGGTTTGTCCTAAATATGACTTTTTCTCTGTTAGCTGGATGAGTTCCATATGTTTCGCTGATTTACAGCCTTTCGTTTGTTTTGCTCCGATGTTAAAACGGCTACATGTGCTATATGGCCCATTTATACTGTTTTGTTTAAATGGAAAACAATCAGTTATTTGCTGTATTACTGTATGCTTACGTTCGATGCCATTTCAATCTGTCGAATGTCAAAAGGATTTCTTGTTTTTTTTTTTTTTTTTACTATACATCTACAGTAAGAAGAAAATCTGACACCAATTTTCTATCCAAAGTCTTTTTTTTTTTTAGTTCTTTGGCAAAAGACTCTGCCAAGGCCCTCTCAGCCAAATGAAGTGAGATTAGACACAATCAGACGATACAGCTGGTAGTATGGCTGCTCATTTTACATATGAGCTAATAAAGCACAATCTTGACTTCATTTATAATATTTATGTTGACATCAATAAAACTTTTCATGATAATGTGACTTATGATGAATTAAGCCCTGTCCTATGTTGTGTAATCGCTGATTTAGAACTAGTTGAAAAGTGATACAACAGACAATGGACCATTTATGCACTTATAAGGCTAAGGGGATTTCAGCAAATGGATGAACTGGGGAAGATCCTACATTTTTCTTCTGCTACAAAGATTTTGGTACAACCAGAAATACAGAACATGATATTATAATCCACAATAAAGAGAAAGTGGACATGCCAGAAAAAAAAACAATAACATTGGGATTGCCAAACGGTACTGCTTTTAATTAGTGATGGGTGAACAATTTGCTATGCTGAAACACAAAACATTCATTGCATTGTTTTGATGTTGCTTGAAGTCTTGAAACAGCTGATTGCTTTTACAGAAATGGCGGATGTAATCCGTCTTTGCTGTTAAAGGATTTCTTTTTTTATGTATTTTATGGTCATGAGTGTGTTGGTGTTATGGTACACTAAAATGCAATCATTATCTAATCACATTCCTGTGGAAATTTCAAGCGAATGTGTATTTAGAGAAGAACTGGAAAGCCTCATTTTACAGGAGGCATACCTACAGTAAAAAGTAAAACCTTTTAGAGATTTTAATAGGTTCACTGAGGGTCAAAGCCTAAATCTTCATGCCCCCTTCATGCATGAAAAGAAAAGCATTTCATCATCCAGAAATTGCAAGTTCCAATCCCATTGATGCTGGACATCCAAGTGAGCAAAATTGGGTGTGGTCTCATAAAAGTTGGGGTGACACACTCTATCCCATCAATTGCTGTGACATAGCCAATGATGTGCATCGGTGAAGCAGACCTGACAGAAAGGATCGTTTTGTCACCCCCTGTTATTGAATGAGCAGCCACCATCTGGTGTCACATGCATCAGTGGAAGCACATGATAGACTTTGCTCTTCCGGGTTGGTAGTTGTTGTGTTATGGGGAATATGTTCTTATAGTGGGAATTGTCCATGATTATATTAGGGAGAAAATCTAAAGAAAAAAAAATCGAACTATTTACATCCCACAGCACGACCTAGTATTTATTGTATAGTATAAAATTCACATAATTGATTTCAGAGAACTATACGGTCAATATTCAACAATTTGACAGCATAATGCCATATTTTAGCTGCTGTTCTGCGGTCAGTTCCTCTAACCATTCGTATGTTAATAGGTATTTTTTTCTGTGCTATGCATGTTACCATACAGTATGTACTCACATGCAGTGCCTTACAGAGCTATTTATCCTTCTTTTCCACTACCTGGAACTGAAAAAAGAAAAAAAATTGGGGTCATGCATCATTAATCAGCACAACATAGCCCACATTGGTAAGGATGGCCTTTTTTTTGACCCCTTTTATTTTCATTTGTTTATCAGAGATAAAGAATTAGAAACCTGAACTTAGCATTAGCTTTAGCATCAGCATACTAGCGTACATACATACAAACATAACAAGTGTGAGGCAAATGCGACTCAAGCGGAACTTACAAATCTGAAGAAAACACAAATGGGTTGTCCATCTATTCAACCCAGAAACACATCCTGAAATCAATACACACGTGGTCTGTGAAGTGTGACTTGTGGTGCATGTCGGGATTTACAGTCCTGTGCCCCTCCAGCACTTTGTGATTAAATAAGTATTTCCCCTCTCGCCAAAATAAGTTCTGGTGTAAATTATCATCAGAAGTCACATTAGCTGAATGGAGGCTTCCTGTGTGCAATTAAAGTGTCTCATGATATCAATATAAATACCCTGGCTCCTGGAAGGCCCATAAGCATTTAGTTGCTGACCATAATGAGGGTTTTAATCAGAGGAACAACTAAGAGAAGAAGAGTAATTTTGTAGGAGATGGAAAAATCTACAGCTTATGGATATTCACAGGAAAACCATAACCAAATGCTTTGCAAAGCTGGGATTTATGGAAGTGTGGTGAGCCATATGGAATTTTATTTTGGAATGGCCAAAAAGCATCTTGGCGACATAGTAAAGGATGTGGGAAAAATGTTCCCTGGTCTGTTGAGACCCAAATGAAAGGTGTTGGCCTTGGCATACAGTGCAATGTCTGGTAGAAACCAGTCATCACTTTCAGGACAAATATTGCTATATTGCTCATCACTTCATTCCTACAGTAAAGCATGTTGTTCAGTAATTGTAGCATTATTTCAAGCATTACCCTTGGCATTCTCTGATTGTTGCCTTTCTAACCTAATCACTGAGGCAAATTTAAAGTTGTACCATTTTCTTGACATTCTGATTAATGGATTTAATGGGGATGTTCTGTACTATTTAAAACTAAACCATGATTAATTAATTTTTTTTTTTTTGACAGCATCTTAATCTTCATGGCGGTCTTCACCAGCAGCAGGGATGAATACTTATGCAATCAGACCTTTTCATTTATAAATTATTTGGGGAAAAAAAAAAGTTTCTCTCTTCACTTCAATATTATGAAAGTATATGAAAAGATTCATAGCATATAATTAATTTTTCTTCAGCTTGAGATTGTAAATTAAATTGTGTGATATCTCTTAATTAATTGCTTATGTCCTTGCTGTTTTGATCCTCAGCAAACATTTAAACGCAATTTATATTTCCACTAAAAAGTGTTGGCTGTAAGTATACAGTCGAGTTCGCTGTTTACAAGTCACAAGACTTATTAACTTTACATACCACAAGCTAGTATGCATGATGAAGCACGGTCCATGCTTTTGGCTTAGATGACCAAGCATAAACTGAACTTTTGTAAAAAGGAATTCCGTACAAGTTAAAGTGAAGTCAAATGGTTTATTTGCATCTATAGTCATCTGGAAAGAATAATATCTCTAGCCAAGAAAATTGTATGCAAATAAAGCCCTTTGAGTTCTTTGGCACTACATGAGAGGCTCAGTGTCCCAACTAATGATTAATAGTTTTGCTTACCAAGCCTCTATTCTTTTCAGTTTCTTACAATACGCGCAAACGGAGGATTTTCTGATATTTTTGGTGCCTTTTAAGGTTAATATTTTAAAAGCCTATGTTTCAGTTACTCCTATTATTTTCCTGAGAAATGGCCCAAAAATCATCACAGGGTCCTTGCATGTCCTTCTCTCCCATCATTCAGTCAGCATTTGTGAACTGTCGTTTGATTGATTGCTGTCTTGTGCTCATTCAAATGTCATAAATTGTCCATTATAGTACTTGATTAAAGACATGCTAAAATGAATACAGGATGGAAATATTCGCAAATGACAACATGTGTTTTGAATATGTGTGGATTGGCAACATAGCGGAAATTTTATGGTTATTATAATCAATGACATTTGACATTCATCAGATGAGAAGACCACCACAGAATCGTCACTGACGTGGAACTGACATGGAGTTTTATCAGGCCCAGCAGTGTTATTGTGTATAAAAGGCCACTATATCAGACAAACATGTTTCTGGTATGCATTTCAAAACTGTAGGTGCACTGTCTCCTTGCACCTCCAGGGTCCAGGTTCAATTCCCACCTCGGGAATAATAAATCTGTGTGTGAAGATTGCATGTTCTCCCTATGCTTGGTGGGTTTCCTCCAGGTACTCTGGTTTTCTCCCACATACCAAAGACATGCAGGTTAGGTTAATTGGTGTTCCCAAATAGCCTGTAGTGTGTAATTGTTGACTGGAGGTCCAACCATGGATGTAAAATGGGAATGAATTAACTGGTAATTGCCATTAGCCTCCACCGTCCCCATTTCCACTACAGAGGTTCCTAGATGGATGGAGATGGAGCATCAGGCTAACTCTAAGGTAGGTTCACTTACAAGTATATAAAATCCTATTTTATTCCAACAAAAATGGCTTTTTAATGACGGCCAAGCCAAGGGACTTCAATGTGATAATTTGCAGTATAATTAAAGAATACAGATAATTGATGTTGTGGCGCAGTGTTCAAAATCTTTGTTCTGGAACGCCAGTCTTGTCAATGTTTTAATAATTTAATATTAAAATCACATATTAAAATGAACTGTTAAGCACATAAGGATAACATATTTTAAAATGCTGCCAAATATTAACAAAACCCTTTGGATGAATTTATAATTGATGGATGGGCAATTAATCCAAAACGTGTTTCAGTCTTGCACAAAGTGTTCCCAGAAGATGCTCTGGATCTATCATGACATTATCCAGAATAAAATGATTACTGAAGATGAATTATTTATTTTTATTTTTTTATTCCTTATGCTGTTAAATCAATATGTTTTTCATTAATCTATAATGTAGTATTTTTATTATTATTATTATACTGTGTACATTTGTTAGTGTTATTGTGATCTTTCTGGCTTTTAATTGTGTCTTACATGCTCCTTGTTGGTCTGTGTATGATGGAAAATGAATATGAATTTTCCACTGCTTTTTGGTGTCTGCAATGTAGCAAACATACGGGTACAGAAGGTTTACATACTTACAGTCCTCATCTTGATTGATGTTGTTCTTAGAAATCTGACATCAAGGACACTTACAGTACTTGTAGACCACATAGTATTAATTCTTATAATTAGATTGCTGGTTTGAGTAGGAATTTCCGTAAGGTCTCTTTTTTCTGCTTATGTTTTCTGTTGTATTTGTTCTACATAATATGGATACAGTACACATAAATAGAGCATAATTCACTTTACCTTCATAGTAATAAGTTTGCCTTAGTTTTATATATAGTACTGTGCAAACTCTTGCACCACATCTGATTTCTTCACATTGTGCTTCCAAAGAGCTAGACTTTCTTGTATTTTTTATGTAGTCTGGAGGAATAGTTGTTGTCTCTGATTTTCAGTCTATTTTCTGTACTTGTCAAGTTTCAGAGGATTTTTTTTTTTAAACCACACAGTGACCTACCATGAGGTTGGAACATAAAATACCCTTTAAAAAAATTTGTTCCCATTTCATTAACTTAATCTACATAATTTTATTTTATTTTATTTTATTTAATATAAAGAAATTACTTTTGCACAGTACTGCATGTATATATTCATGCAGAAATGCTTGTTATATCTGCACATTACGTGGTCTTGTTTTCCATCTCGAACCAGGCAATGAAGTCATGCATTAAAACATGCAGAAAGACAGCTCTGCTGTTGTTGTTGTTGTTTTTTTTTTTTTTTTTTTTGCTTTTGAGCAGTGCCCCCTCCCCCCTCCCCCCCAATAACCATTGCTATCCTGCTTCAAGATGTTTTTTCCCTTGTTAACTAATAACATTTCAGGCTTTATGGACTGATGTGGTCTAAGCTCAGTCTGTCTCAAACCATACTCTGCAGAGAGATGATGTGATCCAGGGGAAAACCCCAAAAGCAAGCTTTCAAACTGACATAAGCTGAGAGCCAACATGTTTTATAATGGCTGAGAAGTAGTACAGTGTCATGAATATATATATATATATATATATATATATATATATATATATATATATATATATATATATATATATATATATATTTTTGA